>PIJE02001033.1:71667-122619 GCA_002895965.2 Coryphaenoides rupestris | reverse complement strand
CCAGGGAGGGGAGGAGAGAGAGAGAGAAGAGAGAGAAGAGAGAGAGAGAGAGAGATAAAGGTAGAATATGAGCGAGAAGAGGAGAGAGAGAGAGAGGGGTGTGGTTGGCAGAAGTGCCAGGAGATTGGCCTGAGAGTGGATGATGCCTGTCAACCTCCCCCCCCCCTCACCCCCGTCCACACACACACACCACACACACACACACACACACGTCCGGGGACAACGCGGGACAAGGGCAATTACAGACACACACTCACCTGTCCTCACCTGGAGCTGACAGCCCGCTGCCGGAGACCATACACACACACTCCCAGGATGATAAAGGTAAAAAGAGGGAGATAAAACAACAGAGGGGGGGGGGCCCTCTGTCTGAGAGAGAGAGAGAAAGAGAGAGAGAGAGAGAAGAGAAGGAGAGAGAGAAGAGGAGAGAGAGAGAGAGAGAGAGAGAGAGAGAGAGAGAGAGAGAGAGAGAGAGATAAACAGACAGAGGGGGAGGGGGGTGAGAGAGAGAGAGAGAGATGATGCATCCTCAGCACAAAGCGTCACCATCAGTGCTTGGCATGAGAGCAAACCGCAACAGGACGGAAGCATCCAGAAACCTCCATTAGCATTCTTCTATTATCGTCCAAAGTGCAGACAAGTTAGCAAGCACTGAGAGAGGAAGACCCCCCCCCCCCCCCCCCCCCCGCAAACACACACACGCACACACACAAACACACACTCCAGCCGCGTGGCACATTGACGGCCAATACATAATTCATAGCGAGACAACAAATGATGCGCGGTCCTGCACTTGTCACCGTGTGTAGCAATGGCCACCGGCGACATCTGTAACCCAACAAATAGACGAAGAGATGGACTTCGGCAAAAGGGCAACTGCATTAGTGTCAGGAGAGAATGTGGAGAGGGGGGTGGTTGTGCGTGTGTGTGTTGTGTGGAGAAAACCTGCCACAAAGAGGGGGGTCTGGGGGCATGCCCATGTTTAACCTATTATGGGTTAAACAACCCTATTAGATCGTACACATTTTTTTTTTTGTTAGCCATGTTTTTTTCATATTTGCTTCATGAGACCCACAATAGTCATGTCATTTAAAATATTGTAGTATTTTAAGAAATATAACAAATTGGGAACGTATTATGGCATCCAGTCTACAGTTTTCTGATGCCACATTGGTTTTTTTGGTTAACTAATGAATCCAATCAAATAAAAAACGATCTGAGTGTGTGTGGCTGGTGGCTGGTTTATGCGACCTCCCTGCTAGAGCTCTCCTTGAGCGTGTGGTGGGGGCCTTGATGATCTAATGCACCACAGGTGTGTAGCCTCACCCAGACCCAGTCTAACCAGCCTGACTCGGGCCATGTGAGGCTGCTTAAACCCGCCACCAACCGCACACACTCTTCCCATCATCTCAAACCATCTCAAGCCATCTTTCAACCCACAGATATTCATCACAAAGTTCTTGTTTCTATTGGATTGGGATTGAATAGTAGGCAGAGCAGCACAACACTATGGCGAACACATCTACCCACAGATCAATCAATCAATCAAACATATTTTTATTTAAAGTGCAGAATCACCATGCAGCATGGTCCCAGTACACAAATACAAAAAATACATGGGACAGACATACAGCAAGCAAGTAAATGAATGAAAAAAACTGAAAAACAGATGAGTAAAAAAAATATAAAAGAGAAAAATGTATTTAAAACAACGTTGGAGGGGATATAACAGTTCATAATTAAAAACAGCATTACAAACACTCTTCAGAACACTTGAGTGAAAAAGAATGCTTGAATAAAAGTAATAAAAGGTGTTGAACAAAAATATATGGAAGGCTGTAGTACAATAAAAAAAGGTATGTTTTCAGTCTTGATTTAAATATATATCATCTGAGCCTCTTTAACACGTAGTGGAAGGCCCTTCCAGAGATATGGTGCACGATAGGCAAATGCTCTGTTGCCAACTGATTTGTTCTTGACCGAGGGAATGACCAGAAGAGCAGCAGCAAGAGGCTGAAGAGGGCGTGCCGGTGTGTCGTGTTTAATTAGCTCAGCTCGGTAAAGTGGTGCAAGTCCATGCAAGGCCTTATGAGTTCATCAGGTTCAAGTGTCAGGTTGAGAGGCCACCGGAAGAAATTCCAGTGGACATTTCTCCCGCGCGCCACCACCACACGCGGAGGTAAACAAACATGGCGGCGCCCTACTCGCAAATCTCGTGTCCATCAAGACGCCGAGATAAGACGGTAAAGCTGACTGGGAAGCTTTTCACGCGCAATTTGAACTTTTAGCCAATGCTGGCGGGTGGTCGGTGGAGATCAAGGCGCCCCAACTTGCGATGCGTCTAACGGGTGAGGCATTGCAGTGTTTGCTGCTGCTAAGCCCAGAGGACAGGGGTGACTATGAGGCCCTAGTGGGGGCTCTGAAGAGGCGCTTCGGACACTGTGTTGAGCCGTGTGTACTGCGCTCAGAAGTGTGTAATAGGTGGAGACGGCCGCTCCCCTACTCGCCCGGGGGCCAAGGATCTGCTGGGGGTGCGGGCAGCCTGGCCACCTGGTCAGACAGTGCCCTAAAGCTGCGAGGACCCAGGGAAACGGCTCGGGGTCCGTGTAAGTGGGAAACGCGGACCCCCGGCTCTGTACCCCTGTCGTCATCGGTCGAAGGAACCCAGCAACTCGGCCGGGGGGGGGGGGGGGGGGTGGGGCTCCACCTTCCCCAGGAGCAGATGACAGCATTCCGGACTCACTGGCAGCAGTTCGATGTCCGGGCTGCACACACTTCACTGTAAGCCGGCTAAGTCCACTACAGTGTCCGGAACATTGTCGTGCAGCCATGTCTCCGTGAAACACATAACAGAGCCCTCCCGAAACACACTCTCGCTCCTTGTGAGTGATGTTAACTCGTCCATCTTGTTCACCAGAGATCGTACGTTCCCCATGACGATGGACGGGGAGATACGGTCGATATCTTCTCTTCTTTAGCCGTCTTCTCCCCCCGGCCCTGCAGCCTCGGTATCTCCTCCTCAGCTCCCTGGGGATGTCGGGTCTCCCACCGGCCCCGCCACACAGTCGGAGGTTCAGCAGCTCATCTGTTGTGTAAGCAATGGAGCCCCGCAGCGCGTCCGCGTCCGCCATGCCGGGCGTCGGGCACAGTAAATGTACAATAAAAATAGCGACTAAAAACAGAGAAAGAGCTCGCTGAGCCATCTTGTTTGGCTGTACAAATAACTTATCTTACTAATTAAATAAGAAGAATTCTAAAACAAGAGAAGAAAAAGTTAAAAAAGTACAAGATCGCTAAGAGCAACTCTGGCAGGCAGCCGCCCGAGATGGCGCTGGAAGTAGTAAGGACTGACCACTCCGTGCTCCAGTGGCTCATGTCCTTCAAGGAGCCAGAAGGGCAGGTGGCGCGGTGGATCGAAGAGCTCCAGGCCTACAGCTTCACTGTGGAACACAGGGCAGGGGCACGCCATGCTAATGCAGATGCCCTCTCCCGACGCCCTTGCAGCGAGGACGGCTGCCGTCACCGTGAGCGGAGGGAGAGCCGCGAGGAGGAGCTGCTCAGCCAAAAGGAGGGGTGCTCTGCGGTGGAGGTGGTCTGTCGTGAACTCCGGGAGGTTGACACGACGGGGTGGAGACAGCAGCAGGAGGACGACACGGACCTTCAACCAGTGCGCCGGTGGGTGGAGCTACAGCAACGGCCTCCATGGCAAGAAGCGGCTATTCTCTCCCCGGTCACCAAAGGACTGTGGGCCAAGTTTGGGGCGCTGTGGCTGTGTGATGGCGTGCTTCAGCGGGCCTGGAAGGAACCGGCCACGGGAGAGGTGAGGTGGCAAGTGGTGGTGCCTCGCTCCCTGCATGAGGAAGTGCTTCGGGCGGTCCATGGGGCTGTGGGCTCAGGACACTTCGGGGTGACTAAGACCCTCCGCCGCCTCCACCAGAGTTTCTACTGGGGGCAGCACAAGATGGACGTTGAGGACTTCTGTCGCCACTGTGATAGCTGCACAGCTCGCAAAGGCCCCCACGACAGGTCACACGCCCAGCTCCAGCAGTGCCCTGTGGGGTTCCCCCATGGAGAGGGTTGGGGTGGACGTGGTGGGCCCACTACCCTGTACAGAGAGGGGGAATAAGTATGTCCTCACGGCCATGGATTATTTGACCAAGTAGCCTGGCCAACGGCGTACGCTCTGCCTGACCAGGAGGCAGAAACCATAGCGGACGCTTTGTTGGGGGGGATGATTAGCCGTTTTGGGGCAGCAGAGTCCATCCACAGCGACCAGGGGAGGAATCCCGTGTATTTGCAGCTTTGTGTAGTAGGCTGGACATGCAGAAGACCCACACTACTCGTCTGCACCCCCAGAGCGACGGCCTGGTGGAGCGATTTCATCGCTGTGTGGAACAGCAGCTGGCTATCATCTCAGCGAAGCACCAGAGGGACTGGGATACCCATCTGCCTCTGGTGCTCATGGCGTACCGGTCAGCCGTCCAGGAGTCAACTTCCTGTACTCCGGCTCTGCTGATGTTGGGCAGAGAGCTCCGCACACCAGCCGAGCTGGTGTTTGGCCGAGAAGACTCTTGTTTTGCCATTCGCCATTTGCGCTCATGTTTTCTACAGGTCTGCGGGTGTCATCTGAGAACCATGGTGCCGAGTGCAACCTGGTGTGTCTTCTTGTTGTAAGAGGAGCGACAGGAGTCCAACATTGTATGCAAGGAGCTATTCAGATTGTCTGTGAGATTATTAAGGGAATCAGATTTTGCAGTACAGGAGTCCAGTGTAGAGGGTAAACACTTTTTTCAACATGAACCATATGCATGCATGGCTGGATAAATAAAGAGGAAAATAACTGATTAAAATCACCATTCTGTTTACGGACTTTCATCTGGCTTCTCAACAGAATACAGAAAGTGCAAAGTGCTGCACAACCCTATAGGGGGGCGGGATAAAGAAATACATAAAAACTAAACGTAGAACACCATTGATCCAGAACTGCATTCCCTCATAACCCTATAGAGATTACAGTCATTACATCACATGATTTAGCAGATGCTTCCAAAACAGCACTTTTGCTGTTTCATGACATTTCCAGACTATGCATTATCATGCAAATGCCAGCCAGTGAACCCATAATTGTATTGTTTTGTTTAAACCAGTTAGTAAGTGTTTTATGATCTTGAACATATTCTTTGCCATTGTGTGTCACTGCTGCTTAAAAACTGGTATAAACTCCTGTTTTCGTCCCCACCAACCAGTTTCTGAACGTTCTCTACTCTGAACCCTCTTTGGGATGCTGAGGGCCCTTCAAGTTCAAGTTCAAGTTTGTTTATTGTTCTATTCATTCATATACAACAAAGGAACGGCGTTTCTCACGGACCAAGGTGCTGACACAGAAGGAAACTAAAATACAACAGATTAGAAAAATACAACACGAGGAAAAAAAGGTGCAATACGAAAACCCGTGAATAAACATCGTGATTAGCATATGTAAACATAGTGCACAGTGGAAACTATAAGAATATTAATAGCATAAGTAATGGATAACTATTGACCTCAGGTAATTATAAATAGTATAGGTAGGGACTCAGAGACTAATATGAGAGAAGGGTATTGATCTCCACAGCTCAGTGGGAGGAGTCATAGAATGCAACAGGAGGCAGCCATTTGATTATGAGTCCGTCTTGCTCCAGAACACGCCGTCTGCAGCTGCCTTGCAAAGAAAAATCATACAACATTTACAATTACATTTAGGGCAGATGCTTTTATCCACAGCGACTTACAATGTACATATCCAAAGTACAAGTTTTACAACTGCTAGGTTGCCTGCATAATAGCTGGGATAAGAGCAGAAGTGCCATTCTTATTGCAGTACCAACATCTAAGAACATACAATGTGCTAAACAATGCAACATCATACATCACTTCACTTGTCTAAAAAATACTAAATATTAAACAGGAGTGCATGTACATGTATGTAAATTCTACCATACATAATATAATATCCAGAAAAAGTATATATCCATTTAGCAGAGATGACATAAACACACCAAGCTTCCCGTAGCAGGAAACAGTTTTTAATTCTTAAAATTGTTCCAGTATAATCTATAATTCGATGTAGTTTGTGATAGAATAATACATGAGTAAACCACATAGCACGGAATGAAACCCGCGACATCAAAGCCATCAACCCTAACCCCTTTATAATCATTTCACAGTTGTTTTCCACCCATTTTGTGGTTGCCCCGGCACAGATTTCCCAATGTACACAATGAGGTCATCAGGGATATACAGTATATAGCATGTGTGTGGCGGGGCGGGATTATTTTGAAAGTCACGCCAATCAGCTTTGACCCCAGTCAATACAAAACATATACCCAACACTGCACTCCACTGGTCCACGTCAGCATGAATATACGTATATAGACAGTGCAGGCAGTGTAGTCGGGGCACTGGGGGGGGGAGCGCCTGTCGAGAGAGCGAGAGTGCCCGTAGAGAGAGAGAGAGAGAGAGAGCCCCCATTTTTTATTAATACAGCGAGTAATAGCTGCCCCCATTTTGGTTGTGACCCGGAAGTTGCTCCCAGGGGTTTGACGGTCACATGGAGGAGCAGGAGGCAGGAGGGTGCGCTGCCATTGGTGACTCTCTATCACGTGCATTGTGGATGTCCGCGGGGACGCCGATGCGAAGTTTCATTCTCTTTTGGGGCAAACGGGTTACGCTGAAGGACAATGACATGTATCTGTGGACGAGATACGTAGGATTTCTCAGGTGCTGTCATTGTTTTAACGTGACAGTTTTGCACCCAAGGATACAGTTCACAGCACCTTGTTTTGCTTTGTGGCATCTTATTCTAAGATTCATTCTAGGTAGAATGAGTGAATGCTACTGTTAGTTAAAAGTAACTTTTTGCTCCATCTTGTAAGACCCCTAGAATATAAGACTATATCTCAAGGGGCTATCCTTTCAGTACATTCATATTTATTATTATAAACACTTGTGGTGGAATTACTAGGTCTTTTTACTGTGTTATTTATCAAATTAAATGGCATACATTTCATTCTATCCAATTAAACATGCAGTAGTCAGTCCATTAGATGATGCAAATGACGTTTTTGCACCCTCGCTTTTTACATACAGTACATAGATTTTCAGCCAAGCACCCCTTTCATCACCTAGCAAAAAAACATTGAGGCTTTTCACATTACTTATGGTGATGGACCTGAAGTCGGAAAAATTTTCTCTTTGGCTGGATCAGTGTGACACAGCTGGCATCGTGGAAGGATTGCAAGTATCCCCTGCAATCCTTCAAATATCCCTGGAGGGTTCACAGTTCCCCCGTTTGAGAAACACTGTTTTTACACGGTCATTACGAGGTCCACAGAGATCCAGATCAAAGTCAGCTCCCTGCCAGCAGAGTCTCACCCAACACTGGTGGTGTCCTCACCGTCTGCTGCCACCGAAACAGCACCAGTTTCACCGGGAACTCCACAAGCAAGCAGCCTGCAAGATCCCAGCAAGACTTTTCCAAAGGTTATACTTGTTAAACATGCAACTGATCTCTGCTGCTAAAATCTCATCCTGTAATATGTTAATATACATATTACAATATACATGCAGCAGGGCGCATAGGTCTGTTCAACAGTGTACAGTACTTCCAGGAAAGTGGTTGTTACGTCTCCTCGGTGGAACACGGAGATGATAACATGACAAACAAGAATTCTGAACAAGGAGTCAAAGTGCTATTGAACATAAAGGGATTTAATTTTACTTCCCAATGTGCACAAGTTAATTAAAAACATGAGGGGACAAAAGTTATGTTATTATAACTCTAGTTCTATGATTGTAGACATAGCCATTTAGGCTTCGCCTTATGGGCTTGTCCCGTACGAACACTTGCCTTATATACGCACCATGGCACCATGTGTATATTAGGCCGCCTCGATCAGCACTTGGCAATATTTCAGGATTTCGCAATATGGAGGGTTTACAGCAGGAGGGAAACCAGATGTTACGAGTGTTATAATAACTAATAACTGTCATTCTATTTCATGTAGCCTACGCCGTCTAGGCTTCGCCTTATGGGCTAAGTTGAAGCTGCGAGCGGAGCCAGATGAACGTACCCCTGCTGGACCAAAAGATCCCGGGGCACACCGAACTCAAAACGCTATACTTGGCAAAACACAACAGCGATCTCAAATCTCTATTTCTCCCCCACACATGGTGAGCAGGAGAATAGAGAGAGTCCATAAACCCTGATACAGCCAGCTCTTTTTATGGAACCCATAAAAAAGATGAAGGCGAATCAGAGCTACAAGGTTCAGACGGTGCCAGCCACCACAGGGGGCATGGCCCGAAACCCTGATAATCAGCAGCGGAACGCCTAAGGCTTCTCCTACATCCGCATACAGTGAGAGGCGTGAAGGCAAATGAGCCCGCTCGTCGACCAATCATAGAAGTGCCTCCGAGCAGCCCTCTTGAACAAAAAAGCGCTGCACGGGGGCCATCGCTACTGCAGGCGTACAAAAACACCAAATGTGTAGGCGCTGGCAAGCGAATCTAGGCGAGGACAGACAAAGTCTACACAAGCACATGATATCACACATAACCTGACCATATGATGCAAAGCGAGCAGAGGCAAGGGTGATATCAAACAACACAGAGTGGCCAATAGATCCCCTGGTCATGTCCAGCATGTAAAAGCAGACGGGGAGAAGACCATGGAGCTGTGACGCAAATGTCTTCCACCGAGACGCCTCTGAGCACAGCTGTAGACTCCGCGGAGAGTGGGCTCTAACCCCCAACGGAGGAGCCAAACCCTGCTGGGTGTAGGCTCAGTGGCCTCACACAACCAGCGAGACAACCGCTGCTTAGAGAGAGCGTAGCCCCTAGTAGCATCGCTATAACACACAGCTATAACACACAGCTCTGCGGCGTCGACCTGAACGCTGCAGAGCATTGCACATACATCGGGACCGGCCAGGGCATCAGCTCTGCCAGCTCTGGGAACCACAAAGCTGACCAAATCTCCAGTGCCACCAGAATGAGCACAGACTCTCCTGTTGAACGCTCTCCAGAAGAGGGTGGATCAGCTGCAGTGGTGGGAACGCAAACAAAAGCGTCCACATCTCGTCAATGAAGCTGTGAAGACGTCACTCCTCCCAGGAAGACCCCTTTAGAAGTGAAAGGGGGTTTCTCCAGTGCCATGTCGAGAGAATGGGAACGGTGAGAACCCTGTATTTGTGTCACCTGGGATCCATCTGAGCAAACCATCTCTGCAATCCGCATGAAAAGCAGATCCAGAGGGGCCACTGGATGGGCAGCTGCCATCCACTGCAAGAGCGCCGATAGGACAGCATCTCGCTGCAGAGGCGAGAGATTCTTCGTTGCTGACTCTAGGGAAATTCACCAGCAGATGGCAGGGGAGCTGAGAGCTCTGCTCCCAGTTGATGGCGAAGCCCACTAGACAGATGTGCTCTATCACCGCAATGGTGTCCATTCTGGCGTCAGTGGCTCAGAATCAGCAGATCGTCGAGATAAAAAAATATTATTTTTCCTTGACGTCTTACCGGCTCCAGCACTGCCTCCATGCAGAAAGTGTGCGTTGCTAGGGCGTAACCAAATGGCAAGCACTGGTACTTGTATGCTACGCCCATGAAGGCAAAGCGGATACATTGTCTGTGAGCCTTGAGAATAGGAACCCTCTTCCTCACGCTTTGTCACCCAGTCTGGACCGGTCCTCGCCGGTCAGAGACTGAAGTGTGGGTCAGCCAGAGGGCCCGCTGGTCCATGCTAGCCCACGCCATCTGTCGCCCCTCTGATGCAACGCCACCGGCTGGCACAGCTGGAGGATGGCGCCGCTGAACCGGGCAACCTTCTGCACTTCCTCCCGTTCAAATGTCTCCTTGCCCACTGTCCACATAGCTGACAGGCCTGATGAGAGGAGCGTGATGGTGTTTACAGCCACAGCGCTCTGTGGGGCACAGACATAGGACTTATAGACCGAAGAGCTCGGCGAACCGGTGTGGCTTGGTCACCTGGGCCGAGGTGACCGACTGCGAGTAGGAGGAGGAGCGGGACCGTTGAGGATCCCATGAAAGTGGAGTTTTCATCGACGTCCAGCACCGGCTGGTCTGTATCAAAGAATTTGATCACGCCGGTCAGCTCCACCGTTTTGGAGAAGAAGAGACGCCTCGAAAGGAGGTCCTTACGAGACATCGAGAGACAGGCGGCGCAGCCCACAGCCCGGCATGCTGAGTGCTTGTCATTGGGGGGAAAGCATCAACGGACAGGAGACGCAACGTACAGTGACACCAACCAATAATCCTAGTGTATCTAAAGAAAAGGTTCACTACGTGTTCACTCATCACTAATCTTACCTATTGTCCTTTGCCTCCCATCACATTCCTTCCACATTGACTTTTGTTCAAACAATGCAGCCAAAGCTCAGGCAGGCATACAGCAGAGAACAAAGAGAGAACTGAATTGCTGTGTGTCCTTTTTTTATGGAGAGATTTGCATGGTTATAGGCCAAGCTTAAAGTCAGAGAGTATCAATCACGACTGTACTGTACTGGACAGGTGGAAACCAGTCATCTCATTGGCACCTGAAGAACAGGGGAGAGAGAGAGAGAGAGAGAGAGAGAGAGAGCTAGCGAGAAAGAAAGAAAGAAAGAAAGAAAGAAAACCAGGAGAGAGCACAACAAGAACGAGAACAACACCACCCACTGGCACATAACGGCCGTTATTGGATTTCTGGAAGCCGATGCGGCTGATGAAGGTGAAGATGAGCTAATTACGCTGACAGACAGCTAAGGAATTAACATAGTGGACTCAGAGGGCAAAATAAATTCTACGATCAGATACTTCTAATTTGTGGTTTCTAATTTTGCGTTCATTTTAAATAAAGAAGTGAAGTACATGTTTTCTGACTTCTAAGGTTCCCATTACTGGACACCGATCTCCAGAAAAATGTATGCCAACTCTGAATATGGCTTTGTAGAGCTCCAGAATGGAAGAAGAGCTGAAGCAAGGTCATCCAACATTTGATGTGAAGGCAAAATCATACATGAATGTAAGTGTATTTTGTGCATGAGCTTTTAAACTGGGATTTATTTTTTCAAAGAACATTTGTATGCTTTGTGCTGCCGGCTCTTAATCTTTGAGTATCTATCTATAATCTCTAATCTATCACTGCCAACTCACTCACCCACTGAAAATTGTTTGTATATTTTGTTAAACGCACTCTAAATACATGTTCCAGTTTATAAAAAAAAAAGCCTTGGCTCTTGTGAGTTTCATAACTGGTTTGGTCTGGGACCTATTTCATGTTTAATGTGTATGCACTTAAGCCTGACATAATGAAATTAACTTAAATGTCATTTTCTGCATATTCTTTGCTAAAAACCTTGCGGCACTAAATGGCAGAGGCCCACGTTTTCCACATGCTGTGAGCCTACTGGTCGGTCGCAAAACATTTGCGTGGAGTAGTGGCTGCTAAATGCAAATCACTGAAATGCACAGAGAGGAAGAGTTTGACTCCAACGTGCACCAGGTTAAGGGTCCCTCTGCTGCCACGTTTGCACTTCAAGCAAACATCACAGCTGTTTATTTAATGGATCAGTTTTCTCTAACACGGAAAAATCCTTTGTCGTGTTAGGTTGGAACGACAACCTGCAACCTCTGCACCTCTCCAGGAACACCTCTGATTTGCACAACAAGTCTAACCATTTTATTTTAATCGCATCGGCGTGTTTACTTGGTGGTTATAATGTTTAAAACCCTGTTTCTTGTTTAATAACAGGTTGTGGAGTTGAGCAGTAGCTGGTAACTGCAATTTGCATCTTCAACAGTCCATCTAGGAAGTACTTAAAAACCAATTAAGTGTGATGTTTAAGTGATGTTACATTCTTCACAGTAAATCCCAGTTAAGTTAATTTAGACAGACTTGACTTTGAGAAAGACATTGAGAAGTGCTATTAAAGATTGTAACTTAAATTGTGTTTATTGAAAACAATCAGACTTACAAAAGTGAAATTTATCTTAATTATTTCATATTGATACAGCTTTCACAGTTAGTAATAAGTGTTACTTTTGGATGTATACTGCTTCTTCACACACACACACACACACACACACACACACACACACACACACACACACACACACACACACACACACACCACCACACACAACACACACACACACACACACACACACACACACAACACACACACATGACACACATCAAAATTAGGAGACGTCATCCTTTAAAGGCACACAAACAGTTCCTCTGGAAGTTATGCATGAAAGCCTATGAGTTTATGTTTTTTCTGTGATAACAAGTAAAAATGTGCATTGTCAAATGTATTAGATGTAAATAGCCTCAAATGAAAGATGAAAGTCTGCTCTTGGAGGACTTATTAATTATTACAAGTCCAATCAAATCCTGTGGTAGTATATCCAACAACTTTGTCACGTCCAAAAAATATGTCGCCAAGCAACATGTTTTACAAATGTACTCTGCCCCTCTGATGATAGATTTCCAGTCAGCTACTGGATTTGCCTTTTTGGTATTATGAGAACAAAACATTTGTTAACCCAGATACAGATTGGAATCTACAATTAAACAGCCAATTTATTTTTTTAACCTGCTTAATTAACAAGTCATGCTAGTAATGCAGCCAGTCAAATGAAATTAATTATACCTGGGATCCTGTGTCCATTCTATGCATCTGGGACATTTTGTGATGCCAATCCTCACCATCTGGCTTGTCAGGTTTGACACAATACTTGGATGAGTTGCCCTCCACTTCCTCTTGGTCCCACCAGCTGTACCAAATCAGTCTTTAGAGGGTAGTTGACTCAGGCATTCACCTCTGATAACATTCTCTCTATCACATGGTTCTGTGTAGGTTTTAAGGATCCTGTTGGTCTTCCTGCCATTATTAGAAATACACCTTAAGTGCAGAAAATGAAACCACTTAAATGATCCTTTGAGCCCCCCTAAGGGCAAGAAAGTACTCCCTTAATGTAACAAGGAAGAAATCTTGAGTGCATAGTGGGGTATTCCTCCTTCCAGGGATGTTTCAGAGTGCAATGGGTGTCATGCGGGCGTGAAAACGATCAAAAAAGCATTACAATTAAAAAAGCAGCAAACTACAAATGATAAATGGAATCGTAATATTGTCGAGTGATGGGATGCTGGCTGGCGAGCAAGCTGGTAGCTATCAGGGTGGGTGCCAGGTATCAAGTCATGATCACAGCAACACCCTAAAAATCTGAGGCAACATGATGGTTAGATGGAGCATGGTGGACAGGGAACATACAAGCAACCTCTACCTTAACACCTATCGGCAGCAAGGGTAGGTTAGTGCTGAGGACGTGTTGATTTAGCTGTAATTGGAGCTGAGGGACACTCCTAGAAGCCAAAAGCAAGGGTAAATATGTGGGTTTTAAGTCTAGCCTTAAATATATCAGCAGAGCCAGCCTCTCTGATTACAGGTGGCAGACTGTTCTACAGATAGGGCGCTTGATTTTTGTCTGTTGTGCATCTCAAGGGCGCAAGGACAACAGGGAACAATAAGGTCCTTCAGGCACAATGGTGCAGATCCATGCAGGATCTTGTAGGTAAGAAGTAGCACCTTAAAATCTGATCTGGCATTTATTGGGAGACAGTGGAGGGAAGCGAGAATAGGAGTAAAGTGGTCAAACTTCTTAGTCCTCATGAGAAATCTAGCAGCAGCGTTCTGCACAAGCTGGAGGCTTTCGTAGTAGAGCTCAGTAAGCCAGAGAACAGTGCAGTACATTATCCAGTTGGATGAATATAAATGCATGGATGAGCAAGATTTCTCAGATGAAAGATGCAGTTCTGGTAATACTTTTCACATGCTTGATCACAAGAAAGCATAGGGTCAAACAGAACACCAATATTCTTGACGCAGGGGCTTTGGGCGATAGTAGGCACAGTGTAATGTCAAGTTGTGTTCATTTTTGCTTTGGGCCGATGATTATCATCTCAGTTTTCCCCGTATTTAGCTGCAGGCAGTTTTGGATCATTCATCTTTTAATTGCAGTCAGGCAGGATTTGACTGTCTGGATCTGGGTGAGGGGTCTTTTGATTCAAAAGGAATGTAGATTTGGGTGTTGTAAGCATGGCAGTGAAAGCTAATTAGTACCTGTGAATTATTTCGCAGAGTGGGAGCATGTAGATTGCAAAGAGCAGTAGACCAAGGACCGACCCTTGGGGAACACCAAATCTTCGGTTACAATTCAATCTTCACAGACAACAAATTGTGTTCTATCTGTGAGGTAGGATCTAAACCAGTGAAGAGTTGTGCCTTTGATACCAACATAGTGTTCGAGACGATCCAGGAGGATGCCATGGTCGATTGTGTCATAATCGACCATAATTGACTGAGGTCAAGCAACACCAAAAGGGAGGTGCATTGCTGTTCGTGGTAAGGGGGAGATCATTGAACACTGGTCACAGCAGTTACAGTTGAGTATAGGGTCCTGAACCCAGACTGAAAGGGTTCAAACAAGTTGTTTACTGTCAGGTGATTGATGATTTGGCTAGCTACAATTCTTTCCAGTACTAGGAAAGGAAGGTGAGAGATGGGCCGATAGCTGCAAAGAGCTTTGGGTTCTAGGCCAGGCTTGTTGAGTACAGGTTATATTACAGCACACTTGAAGCTAGAGGGAACTGTTCCAGTAGACATGGACAGGTTCATGATGTGTCCACGATAGAAGACTTCAAGTTTTCTGCAGTTTCGTTTGAGCTTTGAACCATGGCGCTGGTCTTTTTGCTTTCTGCTTTTTAACTACAAGAGGAGCAGCAGAGTTGATGGCTGTGGATAAAGCAGTGTTAAACACATTGGTGAGACCATCCACAGAACCCCTGAAGTCAGCAAGAGGAGCAAGTCACGGGTAACTTATCTGCCGTGGCTGTGGTGGTTGAATACGATGGCAGCTATAAGTAGCCTGGTGGTCGTCCCTCGGGCAATCGATCAGAGAGAGCTGAGGCATAAGGAGAGATACATAAATCTATAATATATAACTCGACAGGTCAGGGCATGGTGCAATGCTGGTCCAGCTCTGAGGAGGAGGAAATTGGAGAAATAACAACGACATTCTCAATGAGTGGCGGTCGCCTTTGCCTGCAGGCTTTCCGCCTCGGGACAGTGTGGAGCAGCGACACAACGCTAATGGCAGTAGGTAAACTATAAACCTCCAGTTGACAGTCGCTGCTGTGACCTGAGCTAGGAGACGCCTCGGTGTCTGCGCTACATGCTACATCACCCAGGCTATCTGACTTCGTTAACCCACTCAGTGTTCTCGACTCTGCAACGCTGGCTATTGTGTTGCTAGCAGGTTCGCTAATCGCCTGCATCCTAGCGTGCTGTAGGTGAATGTGTCACACCTTACTCAGACATCTATCCATGTTTTCCGATAAGTTTGAGAAAGTTATGGTTGATTTAGATGTGGCTCACAGAATTATTCTTGGGGTGGTCCTAGACACAATGTTTTATAATGATAGGGTCATTTGTTGTGGACAACCATTAGAACCATTAAGGTAAAAGGCCTCACCCACTTAAAATTGCATCGGTCAATAGTGGCCATATTGTTTATTCAATTGATAGGAATCAAAGATGGTAGACAATCCATCAGATGGACTGGAATGGTGTGATTGACTTTGGTGTACAGTATGGTTGGTTGCACCTGTGTGCCAAGTGGCTTTTAGGAGTTATGAACTGTTAACTGTTATGAACTGGGACAGAATTTCCAACCATTGTCATGGAAACATGAAGCTCCAACAACCCCCCCCCCCCTACCAATGTCTCCGGTGATTACATTTACATTTACATTTAGGGCATTTGGCAGACGCTTTTATCCAAAGCGACTTACAAAGAGTACATTTGTTGAAGGAGAGGCAGCAATATATCACTGTGGTACCTGAAGATAAGAATAGAGCTGTTTTCGAGCATTCCTATTTACGAGACGAATAGAACGAGTTTCATAATTGCCAAGTTGCCTGCATAAGTAGCTGGGCAGGCGTGTAATTCTAAGCATGATACAACATCTGAGAACGAACAACAATGCTAAGTGCCATTAACAAGTGTTAAGACGTATAAACATGCAGGTTAGTGCTGGGATTATCGGAGGAGGGTCGGGGGGTTATGTAGAGTCCAGGTGAACTCTAAACAGGTGAGTCTTGAGTCTCTTGTTAAGGAGGGGGGTTATGTAGAGTCCAGGTGAACTCTGAACAGGTGGGTCTTGAGTCTCTTGCGGAAGCTGGCGAGCGACTCGGCCGTCCTAACATGAGCCGGGAGCTCATTCCACCACTGCGGTAATCGCTCGCATTAGATTCAAGGCACTGGTACTGGCCTACAAGGCTGTCAGCGGAACTGCCCCTACCTACCTACAAACATTAGTTAGACCCCTTGCCCCAGCCCGAGTGCTCCGCTCAACAACTTTGGCTGGACGACCCTCAGAATGGCAATTATGAATGCTTGAATCCTGTTCTATTCTTATCTTTATGCACAACAGCGATATATTGCTGTCTCTTTCTACAAATGTACTCATTGTTAGTCGCTTTGGATAAAAGCGTATGCCAAATGCCCTAAATGTAAATGTGTAATGTAAATGTAATGTAATATATTATATATATATATAGAGAGAGGGAGATATATCTATATATAATTTATTTAGACTTGTTTGGGCCCCATCACCAATATGACCCTATGCATATCCTTTACATTTACTTAATCTCCAGATATCCGGACTAGGAGACATGACACATTTAAATTATTAATACAATGACGGCTCTCGTACAGCGTCCAACAGATAAGTACACTTTCCATGTCTTTCCTGTCAGTGTGATGGAAACCGAAGAGAGCGCTGAGTGGCTTTAAAGTGTGTCAGCGTGTGAATATGGATGACTCCACCCCCTATCCCCCGGTTAGTTTGCTCTATACAAATTGAAACGAGAAAAAAAAACCTGTGCTCCAGTCTTAAAGATGCATTAGACTGCATTAGTACTAAGAGACCCCCGCCCCCCACGACACACACACACACACACACACACACACACACACACACACACACACACACACACACACACACACACACACACACACACACACACACTCACACACACTCACACACACACACACACACACACACACACACACACACACACACACACACACACACACACACACACACACACATCCCTACTCCTCTACTATACAATACGATAATGCAATTCTGATCATAACCAATGGCATCAGGGGATTTGCTTTTGACCGCCTTTTCTCAAGGTCCTTGTTTTCCTTCCTCTCTCTCTCTGTCTCTTTCTCTCTCTCTCTCTCTCTTTTCCTTAGCGTCTTGCTTAGCGACTGGCACTGACTACAAACTAGTTTGCAGCTCAGTTTTAAGACCGATTATAAAATACAGCTCCAACACAGCAGCCCTGCAACTCTTGAAGTCTTGAGTGTGGACCTTAACAACTTTGGGGTCACATAAGATAGTCTGAGTGTGTTTGGTGGAGGGCAGAGGTACCAATTAAACACAACAGTGCAGATATATAATTCTGTGATGGATAATTCGGTGAACCCATATAAAATAAAAGAAATGTGTGATCTTCCTGACAAGTTGAAGAAGCTTGAAATTAAATCAGTGTGTTATGATTTATATCGGAGCCCCACATCTCTCCTGTTATGAGGTAAACAGAAACACATAAATGGTATAGGATAGTAGAATTGTGACAAATGCAACTCTCACTGTAATGTATCTACGTATCTTGTGGGGAGTCATCTGGGAGTTGTGGGGAAGCGGCGCTTATTACACGGCTATAAATAAATCAATAACTTGACACAAAATGAAACAACAAAAAAAGGATTTTTTTTATTGCCGCCAAAATGATTTTAAAGTGGTAATCTTGAGGATTTTCCTGTAAATAAATGTCTGTAAAGTCACTATCTATCCCCGAACCAGTTAACACAATGGTGACAGACTGGTCCACTGATGAAAGTGGACCAGTGATGGAGTACTCAATAAAGCGTGAATGTGTAAATGTGACTAAATCACGGTTATGTATTGTGATTGTTGGGTGTTGTTTGGGGATACATGGTTTGGATAAAGGTGGGGTTATTTGAGATGTCTGCTGTTCTTTACTCGACAACCATCCTCCTCTTCCTCTGTGCTCTTTACATGTTAGAACAGGATACTGGCTGTTGATCGATGTGGAGAAGCAAAGGCGAGGTGTGCATCTTTCACGGTACAGACTGCTATAAAGACTACTGGTATCGCAATACAGTGCAGCATTTGCATTGTTTATTTTGTTTGTCGTAAGAGAATCAGCATGAACTATTTGTGACTTTCAACAATAAAGTTTGAAATAATAAAGTAACCTACAAAGTATTACGTTGGAACGGTGGAATAAACAATCTTGGAAAACAAAAACAACAGATAAAGCAAAACAAAAGAACCCTGGATCAATTATTAAAAACATCTTTGGAAATTAATATATAATGTTTTATGTTCAGGGGAGTTGCGTTGTCTATTATCTGTTCTGCTGATAAAGCATAAGTCCTTCAAATGAACAAATGCCCAAAGTGGTCCTAGCTAGATGGCTAATATTGATCCTTGATCCTTCCCATTAGTACCGTTTAGCTAACAATGACAAAAAATGTAAAACAATCATTTACTGGAATGGGCAGAAAGCACAAAATATGCCTACTGACTCAAAATATCATTGGACACAAAGCCCAATGATAAATGTAGCATGTAGACATTTGTAGGATGCCCACCTGTAGGCAGTAGACCCTTTTCACAGAGACGTCATCGTAGGACAAACGCAGGTGTCCACCATAACAGACCCATAACAGATAACGGAACAGACCCATAATTGTTCTTATGAGCCTCTGTGAAAAGGGTTTGATCCCAGAAACTTATAGTTAGGGATAGTGGACGACACTATCCTGCCCAGGCTTAATAATGCATTTAAAAAAAGAAAAAAGATAGATGTAATAATTAATCAGTAAAATATTGAATTACTTTAGAATTGTATGCCAACGTCCTGCTGGCTTGTTTCATCAGCATGTTCAACATGTTCAATTTAATTTGAAAAAATGGTGTGCCATTTATAGATTTTATACCATATAATTTGTGATACAATATTATATCCAATATAACACTTGTATTTGAGAAGCAGAGAGGTGGGACATGTTCACGTGTACCCCTGGACCTTGCATGCCATCCTCACTGAAATCATCTTCGGCAGAGGCCCTCAATTCATTACCATGCAGGGAAGAACTGCTGCTCTTCCTCTTCTTCATCCTCGACTCTCCTGGCGAACAGTACGACCGCAGGCTGCTCCAATGGAACCCGCTCCTTCAAAAGGTTGACGTGGAACTTCTGGTGCTGCTTCCTCCACTCTGGCATGATGACCTTATAGGTCACCGGCCCAGCCTGTTGACGAACCACGTAAGGTCCCTGCCACTTGGCCAAGAGATTGCTCTCAGCCGTTGGCAGCAACAGAAGGACCTTCTGCCCTGGGGTGAAGGAGCGCTGTCTGGCGACCTGCTCATACCACCTCTTCTGAGTGGCTTGTGCAGCTTTGAGGTTTTGCTGCACCTCCTCTGTTAGAGACTCCATCTTGTTCCTGATTTATAAAATGTAGGACACCACGTTCACCTGCTGTTCTGGCTGCTCCCTTTCCCAGGCCTCCTTCAGCACATCCAGTGGACCTCTCACCTTCCTCCCGTAGAGCAACTCAAAAGGCGAGAAGCCAGTGGACGACTGAGGAACCTCCCGGTAGGCAAACAGAAGGTAAGGTATCCACTCATCCCAATCTGCACCTGTGTCTGACATAAACTTCCACAACATGGACTTCAGGGTCTGGTTGAGACACTCCACAAGCCTGTCGGTCTGAGGGGTGGTACGTTGTGGTCTTAATCGCCTTGATCCCCAAATACTGGTAGACCTGCTTGAGGAACTTTGAGGTAAAGTTTGTTCCCTGGTCAGTCAGTAACTCCTTAGGGATCCCTGCCCTCGTTAACAGCTATAAGAGCGCATTCGCTACCTGCCTGGCTTTCACATTCCTTAGAGGAAATGCCTCGGTGTACCTGGTAGCACAGTTGGATATAACCAGGATGTAGCAGTTGTCTCGCCGACTATGCTCCAGAGGCCCCACGATGTCCATGGCTATGCGGCTAAACGGCACTTCTATAATCGGCAAAGGGATTAAAGGTGCCCTGTTGCCCTTCTTACCTCGAGCTGTCAGCTGACACTGGGGACATGACTTGCAGTACTCCACGAGTGTTTGGCCAGTAAAATCTTGCTGCAATCCTTTCCCAGGATTTGTTTTACCCTAGGTGACCTGCCCACGGACTAGAGTGCACCTTGTCCCGGAGACTCCTAGGCACTACCAGCTGCTCCCCCTCTTCCCCATGGGGGTAGAGTATGCCCTGCCTAAACCGAAACTTGGGCCCTTCAGCATGACCACCCCCATCCTCTACCAAATCCTTGTAGAAGGAAGCAAGGGTGACATCTGCTCTCTGCAACTCTTTAATGTTCGCTGGAATTGCCTCCTGCTCATCAGAGTCCAGCGATGGTATGGGAACTGTCTCCTGCACTGGGGTCCCTTTAAACTTCTCCCTCCTTCTCTGACTCCTCGTCTGTTTTAGTACTGGGTTGAGAAAATAGCAGCTCATCCCATGTACTGTCCCTTGAAGCCTGTGCCCGGGTAACAACCATGTTACAGGCTTTCTTAGATGCTCAAAAGGTCCACTAGACCAGGCATATCTTTCCCTAGCACCAGAGGGTACGGCAAATCCTCCAGCACCCCGAAAGTAACCAGGTACTCTTGTCCCTCAATCTCCAAGTAAATGTCGACTGTTGGGTATGTTTTATTGTGACCATGGATGCAATGTATAATTACTGTGTGATCTTGCATTATCAGGTGTGCCTTGACTAGAGTCTGGATTCTCCCTGTTGCCTGCACCTGTTTCCCCCTGATTCCCACTCAAACCAATGACTCCCACTGGTGCTCCGGACCATGCTTATTCCCTTCCTTTACCACATCCATATGTGCTTTTAGGCTTCCTGAGGGGACACTTTAGCTTAATGTGCCCAGGCTGTCCACAGTGAAAACACACTACGGGGTCTTTTGGTCTTGGGTTAAAAACAGGTGTTACTGCCTTGCTTGGGTACGTTATGGGACCGGGATCACAAGCTGTTATATCTGGGTTCCTGGGGTAACCATACTGCCTGCCTTGACCATTTGCTCGACCACCCTTACACCATGGAGATGAGCTGGGTTGTTGATCCCCTCCCATCTGGTAAGATCTGAAGTGTCGACGTGCTGTGATGAAGGAGTCGGACCTAAGCTGTAGGAGGACCTACAGCTGAATGTCTGTGTTGACCATCTGGAGGAGCTGCTCTACCCACTTCTCATAAAGCTCGTTGAGCCTTGTATGGAGTTCTATGGGAGTCTCCTCTGGCAAGACCTTCATTGCTCGAAACATTAGTCTGTAGGTTTCTGTATGAATCTCATACTTTGCCAAGATGGCTTCTTTGACCTTCTCATAGCATAGAGTGTCCTCCATGTCCATTGCTATCTAGGCCACTCTTGCTTTTCCCGTTAACAGAGGGACCACGTAGATTGCCCACTCTGCTATGGGACATTGGCTCACTGTAGCCATATGTTCAAACGCTGTGAGAAAGTGTGCTGCATTTTTGGGCCTCTCCATCCCGACAGCTGGGCCTGCTGGATCCTTGGTAGACCTGGCTCCACCATCACTGCAGGGTATCCTGGCTGCTGCGTGCGCCGCTCCTCCAGGAAACGCTGGAACCGGATCCACTGCCGCCAGCTGGTCCACTGACGCTGGGGTTCCCACATGCGCCGCTGTTGCCGCCTGGCCCACCGCTGCTGGGGTCACCCAATTGGCCACCACCTCCGCTGCTGCCGTCGTCACCGGCATCACTTGGCCTAGTGTAGGAGCTGCTGGGACTGGGACTGCTGTCTGCACGCCCTCCATCCTGTCCTTAGTCTCCTCCTTCTGCTTGAACTGGTGTACCACGTACCGGTGCATCGCTTCACCCATAAGCCAAACCAAAGTTTAACCAAATCAATTAACAAATAGAAATATATTTACACAGTCCACCTAATAAATAATATACAATATATAATAATACTAAGAATAATACTAATACTAACTATACATGATATATTAATGACTACATACCTTTTAACCCCCAGGATGAATAAACATTGCCTACATGTCAGGTACATTCAAACATACGCCTGTGCTTAACATAAAATGGTCTGACCCGGTGCGGTCAGCTGACATGAATAAGTAAGTTTAACAAGCGGTTTCCCTTTAAAGGTGAACTGCGGTGAGTGCATGTGATCCCTGATATGCCGTTGTGGAGATGTAGGATGTGTATCGTGGAATAGCTGAATGAAATGATCCTGAATGTAATAGTATTGAGATTAACATAAACTGTAACGATATGTGCAGGTGACAAATAAACCGTGTTGATGCGATCTATGACTGCGTGTAAGAGACAATGAATGATCTTCACAGCTTTGTTTTTGAATAAACTTACATTCATAATAACAATTATAACAATTTGTTTGTTCTTGAGATAATATATATGACAATGAAAATATGCCCTCAACTAGCATCCATGCCAACACTGAGTAGCGTCCCACTACCCCATCCCCTCCTCAAAGAGTGACGTAATAACAGGGATTAGATTTCTGCAACCTCTAAGTATTGCTGCACGCAATTCATCCAAACTGTGGAGGAGTGCGAGATTGTATCTGGCTAATGACTATAATAAATCATTTATCGTACATCAGCATTGGTTTGAATCAAGTAAATGTGTTGGATTGGGCCCAACTACCAGGAACAATTGTTATGGTGCTGATGCATGAGTGAAAGAAAATCCTGTGTGCCGCTTTTACGTGAGAAATGATTGTTAATAACACGTTTGGCCTTGATGAAATGTAGCTGCGTTCTCTGACCCAGCAAGTAAAAGTTAGGAATCGGAAACTTCTGCTCGCAACCGAAATGCATTATTCTTTTGCGATATGCAATTATTTGTGTGCGTTTCTTAGTCGTGCATATTTTCTTAGAGGAGTCACTTGAATTCAATTTCTTTGTGATTTGCATGCAAAAAACAGAAGGATATACAGTACATGCTGTCTCACACACACACACACACACACACACACACACACACACACACACACACACACACACACACACACACACACTTTATTCATGATTGCAGCTTGTAGTGTATATCTGGATTCATATCACATTATGGCTTCACTTCTCGTAAACATACCCCACGAAAAAATTTTTTGCATAAGAGGTATAGAGACAAGTGGATATAAGGGACAGCCTATACCTCTGATTCATCTCATGTCTGTATTTATCGAATATAAAGTTGTGGATGTATCTGACCTTGGGAAGGAAAGCCTTTTCGACAATAAACTCTTGAGGCACCAAGGTCGAACCAGCAGAGGAAAACATATATTTTTTGTTCAATATTTATAGTGTTGGGATTATGAGATCAGAGAATGCAATAACTGGACATGTGCAGAATGTGATGCAAATCCTATTGAGTTTAAGCCAAACTATTGAGTTTAAGCCATTTAGAATATTGCAGATATTTAGTATACAGACCCAAAAAATAACAAAAGTTAGAATGAAAGTTAGAGTGAAATACATCTAACATTTCTGTATATTTTTGAGTGTGATATGCATGACTAAACTGGATTTGGAACTGGACCTGTTAATTTATGCATTAGATAGAACTGAGATTACATCCAAAGTCAGATCCTATCTTATTTAAAAGATGGATTCACCTTTGAGGATGCCAGTGCTGCTGAGCCACATTTAATTAAACTGGAGTTGAAATTCATTTTACTTAAATTATCTTTGGAGCAGGTGAACAATTGTAGATGCTGTGTCTTATGAATGTTACGCGTGGAACAGATCGAATCCAAACGTGGACACAGGAGATTAAACAAAGAAATGCATTTATTTCAGGAGGTCAAAAAGATAAGCAACAGATTCCGCAACAGGCAAGCAGTCAGACAGGCAAAGATTAAGTGGATGGAAGGTAGGGTTCGATAACAGGCTGATGGTCAGTTAGGCGAGGGTTCAGCAACGAGTAGGGTAGTCAGACAGGCAATGGTGGGCAACAGGCAGGTAGTCAGACAGGCAATGGTCGGTAACAGGCGGGCAATCAGAAAGACGAGTGACCCCGAGTGAAGACAAGAATCTGTTGATGAATGAGTGAAAAATCAGACGGGATAGGCTGGGTGGTCATCGATGGGCAGAGGTCTAGCAGGTGTAGGAGGGGACCGAGAGCTTGTGGAGACAGGTTTGACATGGGAGACATGGAATAAAGGAGTTTAAGATGGACAGCTGATGGATTAATTATTTGGTCAATGGTGATGGGACCTATGAACCGGGGGGGAGACAGTTTGCTGGGACTCCACTCTCAGCTGCGGATCCCAGGAAGACGACCAAACCATATGGCCAGGGGTGTATACTGGTGCAGGAGAACGGCAGTGGTTGGCCTGGGCGAACCGCTGGAGAAGGGACCGAGCCTTCCACCAGGTGTTTTGGAGCTATGTAACAGTTATTTTGTCCTCCTGGGCTGGAAAAAGAGATACCCAAGGGCACACTGAAATGGTGGAAGAGCCGCTTCCATCTCCTGAGTTGCCTGCATGGTCTGGCCAGTCTTGTCTGTGCATGGTAATGAATTGAGGGCCTCTGCCGAAGATGATTTCAGTGAGGATGGCATGCAGGTGGAAAACGTAGGTCACGAAGAGATTGGCGGTCTCCCTGGAGGCTGGGAGCTTTGGGAGATGAATGAAATGCGTCATCTTGGAGAAACGGCCGATGATGGTGAGGATGGCAGTGTTGCCATTAGAGGTGGAAGACTGGTAACAGGGCAAGTCTAGGGCTATGTCTGCCCACGGTTGGCTGTGAATGGGCAGAGGGTGAAGCAGATGGGAAGGGAACTTCATGGAGGACGTGTTTTGGCACCAACCAGGCAGAGATTAACTCCCGGCCGTCTCCATGGTGGGCAATCAAAAGCGGTGCTGAAGGAAAGCAAGAGTTCAATTAAGACCTGGATGGCTAGTGAGATGGGTGAATGGGCCCACTGGGGGACATTGGAGCGAACCCTGTCGGTAACAAACAAAGTTTGCAAGACCGCCTCCTGGGCCAGGCTGGTTCTGGTGGACCTGGTGAATGAAGGACTCCATCTCAAAACATGCTAGCACCGGGCTCAGGACTGGAGTCGTCGGCCAATAACTGCTATGCATCAGGCTGGCGGTAGGTGAGGGTGAACCTGAACATCCAGAAGAATAGGTTCACATGATAAAATGGATGAACCGAAGCTTCCAGCAAGTGGCACCCTTACTCGAGAGCCAGATTTACTGCCCAGCTTTACGAAATCTACATAGAAAACGTGTCATCTGCATCATCATAACGGCTGAGTGGCCTTAAGATGCGTGAGGAAGGAGGGAAGCTCACCAGGACCCTCCACCGCCACAAAAAAAAAAAAGTGCAGATGCAGCCTACCTGTTCGCTGAGCTGTGTCATGTGGGCAGAGAAGTCTGTGAAAACCCGGCCATGACTTCCTGGATATCTTGAGTGTGTCCCACAAGGGTGACTAGGGTTTGCAAGGGCTTAATGGAGTTCATCATTGTCTGCCTGGACGATCGTAGTCAGACATGCGAGGGTTTGATAACAGGCTGGCAGGTAGTCAGACAGACGAAGTAACCACAATCTGATGATTAGTGGTTGGAAGACCAGGGTAGATATACTGCACTATTGATAGACAACATCATCGGGGAAGAACTGAAGATTTAGAGGAGATGTGCGGCAGGGGAAGGAGACAAAAAAGTGGACAGCGTGTCCGTAGACTTGTAGGGGCAGATGTGACACTGATCACAAATGACCCGCGCTATAATATATATGATGATGTTCTTTTTATTGTTAGGTTGAAGATGCATAGGGTTGTGATGAATGACCTCTTATTCAATATTCACACAAAGTGGAAAGCCAACCAAAACCTCAGCTATTTCGTCTTGTTTTTCCACCAATTATTTGATAACACCCTCATGCTTTCTGCTACCAAGATGGAAGGCTATAAATAATTGCTGACGGATTCAGAAGCTAATTAGGCAGAACTGACGACCAGCATTGATTTGTGCTTATCTATTCAGTTGACTCTACTCTCTCCAATCCCCAGAAAATATCACTGGCTTCAATGAAGCTATGATCAAAAATCTAACTTAATAACAATTAAACACACAAATTGGAATTTGGAAATAAAATTGGAAAAAAAAGATAAAATTAAATGTACAAATGGTCTCAACCAGATTGGGGAATCCCCACTTGCTTTGCAATACATCGGCCAGAGAATGACCATGGAGTGACTGTACATTGTGTTATATCTAATTTATCATTATAATACACAGGTACCCTAGGTCTAGAGCCTTTTCACCGCAGGGGTTCCTTCAGGGCAGCTTGGGGGGCACCCCGGGTGACTCTGACTCCTGCAGGAAATGGTTGGCTGGGTGCCTCAGGTTTGTGGGGTTATCACTGAGGTGAGGATGGTTGGTCTTTTAGAGTCCATCCATCTCTCCATCCATTTTCTTTCGGGCCTGTTCACGGTGGCAGCTGGCCTTCCGGCTTCCCGCTCAGCTCCCTCTTCACCACAACGGACCGGTACAGCGCCCGCATTACTGCAGATGCCGCACCAATCCGTCTGTCCATCTCCTGCTCCATTTTACCCTCACTCGGGAACAAGACCCCGAGATACTTGAACTCATTCACTTGAGGCAGCAACTCACTCCCAACCCGAAGGGAGCACTCCACCATTTTCCGGCAGAGAACGCATGGACTCAGACTTGTAAGTCCTGACTCGCTATCCATTCATTTTCTTTCGGGCCTGTTCACGGTGGCAGCTGGCCTTCCGGCTTCCCGCTCAGCTCCCTCTTCACCACAACGGACCGGTACAGCGCCCGTATTACTGCAGATGCCGCACCAATCTGTCCGTCCATCTCCTGCTCCATTTTACCCTCACTCGTGAACAGAGAACCATGGCCTCAGACTTGGAGGTGCTGACTCTCATCCCGACTGCTTCACACTCGGCTGCAAACCGCCCCAGTGCATGCTGGAGGTCACCAAGAATATGGACACAGCTCTCACTTTGGTTGTACAAGGACCAAATGGCTCATAACAATGGCCCCGGTACCCTATATTCCACACAGTACCCCCCACAGGATTCCCTGGGGGACACGGTCATAAGCTTTCTCCAAGTCCACAAAGCACACGGGTAAAGAGATGGTCCACTGTTCCACAGCCAGGACGGAATCCACATTGTTCGGCCGGAGCCTCCTTTCCAGCACCCTTTAACAGTCTTTTAGAGTCATTGGTCATTTTATTTTATTATTTGTTATTCTCTCTAATGAGAGAAACCTATTCTTTATTTATGTGTTTGTTTCAATCAGCATTCTAAATTTATTATAGTCAATATCCAAGCAAGTACATCAACATGCTTATATACAAAGATTATATACAAAGAATAATATACATTGCATTATTATCAAAACGATATTATATCATATTTATAATACAAAATCACAAAATAAATGTTTATGTATTTATATATTATATTTTCTACATTATGGTTTTTTTCTGCAGTGTCGGGTGCTGGCATATCGGCCCCCCCAGGAGGTCAGTGTCTATCCGAGAGCAGGTTGGGCTGTGTGTTCCCCTGAAGAAAGGTCATGCCGGCAGGCCCAATGAATCAGTCCAGCGGCCCCGCCTGCCACCAGACAGCCGTGATTAATTCTCACCAGCGGAGGAGGAGGAGGATACATGAGAAGGGAGGTCATATGCACGGAGCATATGCATTCATAGAGCAGCCAGGGTTTCTCAAACGGGGGGGGGTATACGTACGTACTCCTTGGGGTACTTTGAAGGATAGCAAGGGGGTATTCGGAACATTTCAAAAAATAAAAGGAGAAAGAAGCAGTCCGCTAAAAAGATACAGCAGAGACAGAAACACCCAAAATGTTGTCTGTTTGTCATGTCAGTAAGTGGCCAGATTTTTACGACAGACAGAAGATGTTATGTGAAAAACCTAATAAATATTTTCCATCCCTAAAATTATTTGTGCTGGTGAAAGGCGTAATTTATTTTCAAAGGGTACATCGTCCTAAAAAATGGCTCATGATCCACATCGCTATGTTAGGTTTTCCATCAATCATTCAATCAACCAGCTCATCAGTCACATCACCTCCACCTGTTCTCTCTAAACAATGAACCCGCTATTTAAGCTCCTCCTTTCCACACGCCGCACGGACAGATTGTATCTTCGCTTACCTCTGCAAGACTTTCCAGTACTCATCTGCCTGAATTACCCGTGACCGATCCTGCCTGTTCCCCGACCTGCCTGCCTCATCTAATCCCCGGAGATCGCCTCAGCCTTCTGTCCCCGTCCACAAATCCCGCCGTAGCACTTCCTGGTTTCTGTCTGTCTGCCCCGTCCGTCCCTGTGGCTGTTTGGCGTTCCCTCTGTACGACGTCGCTTCCTGGCTCCCCCGACCATCCGCCTGCCTGCTCCTTCACGGTACCTCTACCCCCCCCCCCTACGACGACGTCTTCTGCCTCTCCCCTGCCGGTACCGCTGCCCCCATACGGAGGATCGTGTGTGTGTGTGTGTGTGTGTGTGTGTGTGTGTGTGTGTGTGTGTGTGTGTGTGTGTGTGTGTGTGTGTGTGTTCTCCCATCCTGCCACTCTCACCTGCTCACCTGTCCGACGCGACCTGTTAAAGTCCCGTGGATTCCCCAAGCGCCATGTCCCCGTATCCCCGGCCATTGGACGATACTATACTGTTGTGTTTTGTGATACCCTGTAAGCCTGAGGAAGGCTGGCACACCAACACAAGCTTGCTAACACACACACACACACACACACACACAGATATGTACACGCACACACACACAGGAACAACCTTAAACGCCAAAAAAAAAGACGCCATATGTTTGCACAAACCGTGCTAAACAAGCTCACAAAAAGACATACACACACCGTTCCTACGGGTCAAGGTCATGAGCAGTGCAAGGTCATTAGCTACACCATGCGTGCGTCGAGCTAAGACAAACTGCTCACGAGCTGATAAGCAAGGCCATCCATCTGTGGTACTACTGGGGCACCGTTACTTCATTTAAATGTGTGTGTGTGTGTGTGTGTGTGTGAGGAGGGTTTATATTCTGTAGGCTAAAGATAAATTAGCTATCGCAGTCCTACAGCAAGCTTGTGTACACCCAGTGTGGGATTATGTAGCAGGGCTACGGGGATCTAAACAGTCACCCAAAAGTGAGGCTGTTCACAATGGAGCTTATGTGATATTTTTGGACGTGCAAGCGTGGACCAATTCTGGCTACCTTTGGAGATATGGGGTGAGCGTAATGAGCTACGTTGGAGTATGCGTAAGATGTGCCACTGGAGTAGGATACTGGGGCTAAATACCAATAGCATTGCCAGGTCTAGTGGGATATTATGAGAAACAGAACGTTGGCTATGGATACGCAACTCTTTAAGAGTTAGGTTTGAAGACTTACCATGGTGTAGGTGAAGGATTTTTCAGCAATTAATTCAAGTCAAAGTCATTAAGTCAATAAATAACATTTAGTAAAAAAATATACAATACAATAAAGAATATATGTGTATATACAGTATGTGCGTGTGTTCCCAGCTAATTTCTGCGTTGTGTTCATTACATGGGCAGGACACAATGTTGTTCTCTGTTTATTTCGTCTTTACATTGAGACCACGGGACAAGAGAGCACAAACAATATATTGAAAAGAAATAAAAACATATATGATCGCAGTGAAAACGAATGAAATTACTATATTTATATAAACACAATGACCCGTCATATACCTGTACAGAGTGAAACGAATAGTGAATCTCTAGGCACGGCAAACTCTCACAAGAATCAGCTATCGTCTGTAATACAATACATGCACTCTTGTAACATGCTCGTCGCAAAGTTATCTCGCTGCGGTATAGGACAAAAATGATCATTAAACAGCAATAAAAACACAATTTCACCAACAACAAATAAAAGAATCAGAGCACAGGAATGCATACCTTTACATTGAGACCACGGGACAAGAGAGAAGGAACAATGGAGGGTTCGCGGGCGTGGATTCAACCTTTTTACAATTTTTATAAATGTTTCCTTAGTGCACAACCCAGAAGCTGCAGGAAACCATTGCATATTCTTATACCGCAATGCAGAAACATTAAGAGCAAAAACTGAAAGTGGCTCTCATGAGGACCGCCCCAGGAAAGGAAGACCGAGAGTTACCTCCTCCGCTGCCGAGGATAAGTTCATGACAGTTACCAGACTCAGAAACCGCCAGTTAACAGCACTTCAGATTAGAGCCCACATAAATGCTTCACAGAGTTCAAGTAGCAGACACATGTCAACATCAACTGTTCAGAGGAGACTGGGTGAATCAGGCCTTCATGGTCAAATTGCTGCAAAGAAGCCACGACTGAGGAAGAACAAGAAGAAGATAATTGCTTGGGCCAAGAAACACAAGGAATGGACATTAGACCAGTGGCAATCTGATGAGTCCAAATTTCCTTTTTTTGGTTCTAAGGGCTGTGTCTGTGGGACGCAGAGAAGGTGAACGGATGGTATCTGCATGTGTGGTTCCCACCGTGAAGTATGGAGGAGGAGGTGTGCTGTTGTGGGGGTGCTTTGCTGGTGACACCGTTGGTGATTTATTCAAAATTCAAGGCACAGTTAACCAGCATGGCTACCACAGCATTCTGCAGCGCGAGCCATCCCATCTGGTCTGTGCTTAGTGGGACCATCATTTGTTTTTTTCAACAGGACAATGACCCCAAACACACACCTAGGCTATGTAAGGGATATTTGACCAAGAAGGAGAGTGATGGAGTGCTGCGTTAGATAACCTGGCCTCCACAATCACCCGACCTAAACCCAATTGAGATGGTTTGGGATGAGTTGGACCGCAAAGTGAAGGAAAGGCGGCAACAAGCGCTCAGCAACTCAGGACAGATGGCTACAAACTAAAACGTGAAATAAAACTCATTATATTTATATTTGCATAACAAATATAAATATAAAATGTCTCCCCCATGAATATGTCTCTCAAATTGTACCATATATAGGCCTAAGCCTCACACTTAATACAATACAACTGTGTTTTTGTGTCTGAGACGCATTGCCATGCATGCAGAGTATGACTAGCATAATCATCAGCTCGATTTGCTATTATTTGTTTGTTCTTACACTTATATAATAAAAGATTGTCGTCATTTTTGCCATTATTATGATCACATTCTACCTAATCTCCGACTAAACGATGTCGGCCCTTCCTTGTGTGACCCCTGAAACGAAAAAGACTACAGCTGCTCTGTCTCGGGGAACATTATCTACTAAACATGGTCGGCCTGTTAGGCTGCATCACGTAACTTCTTGTTCAGATCGTAGATATATTCCAAAAGCAAGATGCTGCTTGAGATTAAACGCGTGTCTGTCAGTGTAATGTCTTCGTTAGCCACGCAAATTAAATATATATATATACAGTATATATATATATTTCAGCAAACCGCTGACACAGAAAATAAAATAACAAAAAATGAATAAATAAATAAAAAGAATATATGGGCACACCAGACCATGCGCTGTCATGGTCGGACGGGGAAATAACAGCAGGCGCTACGTTGGGGGTGTGTCCTCAGTGTCCTTGAGGGTGTATACCACTGGCACACTGGTTGTCATACTCTTGCATGTTTGAGCCCTTGCACAATTGGGTGACAATGCAGTACTATGTATGTGTATGCGGGTACGTATGTATGTACTGTATGGGCGTATATACGAGCGGCTGTACGGAGTGCTTTTCTCTGTGGTGTGTGGCTGCCTTTGCGCTTTGTTTTTCGGTTGTTGATGATGTTTTCTTCCTCAGGATGGAGTGTGTCAGGCGTGGTGTTAACCTGACACGCCACATGGTTTGTTTCACACAACCGTCCGGGAAGTCATCATTGGAATATGTTTGGAAAAAGGGGTGGCACTTCAAAAAATCCTTGGCATGTGATCGGATGAACCATCTGTCTATCACACCTAAACCACGCCCCTGCCCGTGGGATCCTGATGGGTCTGAACCACTGGTGGTTTGGGACACAAGCCGTTAGCTTGAAGCGTGGCCAGACAGATCTTAAGAGAGAAACAGGTCTCACAAGGCGAGTGTGGTGCGGCTTCATCTATCCACACTGAAAACCCCACCGCTAGGGTACAACATCAACCGGAAAAGTCAGGATGATGTGAATTGTCAACATCCATTGGAGAGACCCGTGGTAAACCATTTGACCCACGTCTTCTCACGGGTCCGAGCAGAAGCCATATCTGTACTGTTTTAGTTTGACTATTGATGTAGTGATGGCACATAATTAATGGCATGACATGGAAATATAATATGAAGTAATTAGTTAATTCCCCAGAGGACACACACACACACACACACACACACACACACACACACACACACACACACACACACAACACACAGTGTGCGCATTGTCATTCGTGTTAATGATATCACATTTTAAACGGCTTGTAATTAATACCCCCCCCCCTTTAAATAACAGCCTTTTATTTACATGCACTACTTTTAACTGTGTTCCCTGTAGGAATATCAGTTATATTGGTTATATTCATGCAGAGACGATGGTATTACATCACACGTCTACCATTTGACAGCATTTCAACTGTACAGGCTGTGCGGCAAATGTGCAAGAATTGTCAGAGCTCATTCATTTTGACAAAGTGTATGTGAACGTGATGTAAAAGAGTTCACTTTAGTAGAAGAGGGATGTCCTTGCATGAAATGGGCTTTACATATTAATTGTTCATACACTCCCTGCCAGCGTATTTCTTCTAGCCCCATTCATTTCTCTTCCTCAGGTCCTCTGTCAACTTGCCATGCTGAAGTCAAACGCTATGCATTGCTCGGGCTTTGTGTGCAACAAGTCGTGAACAGCAGAATGAGGCTGACATTTATTTAGATACTTAACAACATTTTGGTCATTTTGGAGGACGACACCCAAATAAAATAAAAATGACATGAACTTAAAATCTAACTGAATGTAATGTAAATGTGCACGGCGAGCGAAAACACAGCAATTATTGTTTCGAGGGAAATGTCGCTGCCCGCCGCATACGTTATACGTTATCAGCCTGGATGCCGACACTGTACAATACAGCTAATAATACAGCTATTCCTAGTGGGGGGGGGGGGGGGGAGTCACTGGTTCAAGAGGTGGTGGTCCTCAGGCTCCCAGAGAAGGTTGGCCATGGTCCTAGGAGCAGCCACCCCCGTTCCCAAGAGAGAAAGTGAGAGAGAGAGAGAGAGAGTGTGTGTGTGTGTGTGTGTGTGTGTGTGTGTGTTCGGTGTGTGGTGTGTGTGGGTGTGTGTGTGTGTGTGTGTGTGTGTGTGTGTGTGTGTGTGTGTGTGTGTGTGTGTGTGTGTGTGTGTGTCTGTGCGTGTGTGTGTGTGTGTGTGTGTGTGGCTCTTTCAAGCTGGCCAAGCCTCGCCAAGTGTGAACTACACCTCTGCCTTCCTTCTTCTTTTTCTCACGTTTTAGCTGGCTGGACGGTTGGGTCAAAAGAAGAAAAAAAAAAAGGATAAGAACCTGTCATGGCGGCTGACCCGGGACGGGGGGGGGGGGGGGGGGCGCAGCGGCTGATTCCTCCAAGAACCCTGCGGTCGGTCCAGGGTTGTCTGGCTATCCTCGCGGGACATTACTCAAGGGACGTGCTGCCAGAGAGAGCGGGATGCACTCGAGGAGAAATCACATGGACTCTGAGCGCAAGCCATTATAATTATCTGGGAGTGCCAAGGACTCCAAAAAAAAAAGAGGAGAAATGGCTTAATCGCAGCATTTAAGTCTCAGAGATTACCATGCCGGTAGAGAGAGAAGACTTTATTGTAACTAAAAGCCATTCACGAAGGCGAGGGAAGTTCGTAGGGCATTTTGTTCTTGCATTTAGGAGGGTTCAATGAAATAACCGAGATAGTCGCCTGCTCGAGGTTGTTCGAGTGAAGTTTGAACAGCGTCAACGTACCATTTTTTTTTATTATTCGTTATTTTTAGGACAATGAAGGCTCGAGAGAAATATGCACATATGGCTGCCAAAGATTCAGGGTTGTTGTTGTTGTTGTTGGCAGCATAGCAGGCTTATCAATGACAATGACTGACAATTTGAAATAGGAGAGAGAACAGCAGCTAGCAGCGAGCACAGCCAGGGTAGGACAGTGTGCCGGCAAAGGGGCTCCAACCCCCCCGCCAGAGCAGCAGTGGTTTGTGGGGTTAATTTGAAGGTAGCCTTAAGCACAAAATCACTCTGGCGTGGAGGTTTAACAAAAGGGGGTCGGATAAATGGGGACGCGTGGAAGGAGAAACTACCAAGTCAGAGCTTTTAACAGCCAACCACACACCACTCTTTTTTTTTTATAATAAATGTGTCGTTTAAAGATGAACGTTGCACTATCGAGTGCAGCGGTGTGGCTAGATTGCTTGCGTTACAGGAGTGGTGTTGTAGCCTATGACGTACTTATATACAAAGATATGTTGCATTTAAAAGACTGCTATTCTCATTCACTGATGCCTTTTGCTTGCCTTCGTATTACGCCGCAGCACATTCAGCTAAAATGTGTGAAGCATTATGCATAGCAAGACGCTGCTGCTATCAGGGCACTAAAGTGGACTCCTCTGATGACCAGGATGTTGGATGTTGTTGAGTAAACCGGTTTATTGCATTTATGTATTATGAAGTTGGAAATATTAGTAGGCATAGAGTGTGTGTGGTGATGGCTGGTGCTGGTTCATCCTGTGTGCGTCTAATCAGCCTCAGACTCGGGCCAGGTGAGGTTGCTTAATCCAGCCACCAACCACACACACTCCACACATTAGTTACTGCAGTAGGTTGTCCTGTTGGCATGTTTAAAGTTCACAGTGAAATACGTGCTACACTCTATTGTGTGATTTTTTACGACATGCCTAAAATGTATAAGAACATGAATTGTCTAATTATCATGGTCTTATGAGCCACACAAGTAAATATTCACCACACACACGCACACACAGACACACACCGTTTCTTTGTAATATTTTAAGGAATTAAAATGTTAAATGTTATGTAGGCCTATGTATAGAATAATAAGAAAAATGAATCCGATCCGACTACATGTAGGATTTTACATGCACAAAATCGCCAGTTTGTGAGCAGGTTGTGGTTAAACAAAAAAAGTTAAAACATGAGAGCTTCCCCCGACTCTCTCTGCTTTTGGGATGATTTCTCTTATATTTGAGTCGGGTCGGATTTCGCAGGAAAAAGGAATGAAGTATGTACACATGTAAGCATGGATAATTTAATAGCTATAAATATATTTCATAGCTTTTTAAAATGTGTACAAGGTTTAATTATGATTAGAACTAATATTAGTTTCTGATTGTTATTGTCTCAACCCGCAGAGCTCAGAATGCACTGATTCTTACTGATAGTACCTTTAAGGATTATAACCTATACAAATTACAAATCCAATGTGGTTTTGTGTTTGCCATCAACCAGAAAAAGAAAAAACTTTTCAATCTACTTCTTTCTTTATCCGAGGCGAGGAAAGAAGGGAAAAAAGACGTTGTCTACACTATCTACTTTGAAGTAGGATGCTGTGGTAGACAAAGCGTAAGACACATTTATCCTGCCGAGGTTTAGTCTTGAAAGTCCCCCCGCTCTGCCTTGCAGCATCCGAGCACCCAAAGGCAGCTGTCAAGAGGAGGTGGATATAAATGGATCCGTGAGGCATATCCATGAAGCTGTGTTGTTATTATAACCACATCCCGTTCATAAGATCTATTTACGATGACGTCGCCACAAAAATGTAATGTAATGTGTGTTGTTGCACACACACGTACGCACACACACACACATACAGAAAATACTATTCTGGGATACAAAAACATTTTCCCTGAGCACTTAGAGGGCTCCCAAATAGCATGAAACGTTTCCAGCTCAGAGTTTCCTCCTATTCAAAAAGCTGAGACCAGAAATATAGAAGTCCTAAAATGAAGACTGACACGCCCCTTATTTTTACGATTTTCTCCTCAATCAGCAAGTTGGAAGCTACTTTTAGCTTGACTTCAGATATTTCGTGGACACAGCTCATGGGCTATTTCTAGAAGTGCTCATAATTGAATTACGGTTGTGAGTGATCGTAACGTGCGCTTCGGCACTTTGATATGTTCTTGCTGTGCGGCGGTGACCTATTCATCTTGCCTCCATACAAACGTAGAAATCTCGTTTCTGAGATGAGCGGCCTTTACGTTCCCGGTGTCTGAGTGAAAACCCTTTCCTCTCTTGAGGCCGGGGTCCGGGCACCGCGTCCACACTAGGGTTTCCTTAGTTTCTCGCCGGCGTCTGTAGGTGAATACGATTCGTCAAAGCTTGACGTTGACCCTCATAAACCGTTATCCCACCCCCTTTGCTCTGTGATTCACTGCCTTTACCGCTGCCCTAAAGGTTTGGAGGAAATGGGGATTTTTCAGTCACAAATGAAATCTGCTGCGAGCTGTATTTGGTGGTGAAAAGAACGGCGGAACCATCTCGGACCAAAATAATAAAATGAGCTTACCGGTTTAGCTCACAGCACAAATATAAAGGAAGCGAAACGCAGGGCCATTTCATCAACGTTAACTGCTTATCTGAAGGAGCCATTTCTGCGTTCGCCATCATTTTAAATCAACATTACAATTCCACGTCGGTCTTTTACTTAATGTCGTGAAGGCCAATTGTGCCAAGAAGCTAATTAAAAGTAAAGCCATTAGATGCTAATTGATTCTCTCACTACATCACCTCCTTGCGAAAATAATTGCAAGCAATGAGAATCACAAAATGGTCCTGCATATTAAACCGCGACAATAAAATTACAATACGTACTTAAAGTAGGATATCATTTAAAAGTTGATGGCCAAAGCTAATGTTCTTCTTTAGTCTGCATATTGAGCCTTAGAGTTCAACTGAATTGTCTCCACAAAATATCATCATTTTTGTAATTCATTTTGTGTCACATAATTGGTGTATATTTAAGTGTTTTCTATTTGATGAATACATTCCAGGGGACGGTGATGTTAATATTCTTTGAATATTGAGTGATTGAAGCCACACCCACGCTTGCATCATTTCAGTGTGGTTCCTATACATATTGTGCTTATTAATTACATTAATTAACCATTATTAGTCATTAATATCTTTTTCCCCGCCTCAACCATCCCTTCATATTGTAAATGGATTGTATAGACATTGTTCTATGCATTGAAAGTAAATAAAATAATGAAACATATTTTTTTAAACAAAGGACTCGCGCTTATGTATATTAAGGGATGAAATACATACATACAGAATATTGACACTATATTTACTTTACTTACAAAATAGTATGTTGTTGACATTTTGTAAATTACTCGCACCTACGACACTTATTATCTACAACTTGCAACTAGAAACCCTCTGCTCCTTTAACCCCTAAAGGTGCAATCACACGATGATGCGTTCGTTGCGACCCGGCGACCCGCTCCGTTGTATCCCGATGGCCCAAAGCACACACGGCCATTCGGAGGGCGCTGGGGCCACGGAGGAGAAAGGTTTGAATTATTTTCGACTCTGACCCGCCCGTGCCACATTACGCAACACAGCCAACCATTAGATTTCAGTACAGCCCCGGCGCCACGTCTCAATGTGATCCATGCCTTAACGTATGGGTCTGCTCCTTTTATGACCAGGGCAGCACGGGTAGTAGTAGACTACACTAGTGGAGATAAGCGTGCTCACCGTGCTGCCCCTTGGCCATACAAGGAGCAGACCCACCATGAGAGACACCTGTGTTCATTCCACGAGAGGCCTCTTTGAAAAGGGTCCACTGCTGATTGGGTGTGTTAGAATCAGGATACCGAATGGCGTAATCAGTCAGCCACTTTGTACTATCCACTGTGTGTTGCTTGAGGTTCACTCGCCCCATAGCTTTTACCACCCCTGCTGTTGTTTACAAGGATAATATCAATACACGACTGCACTTTTTCACATACTGCATCAATTCTCTGAATAACCACATTGATCTTTCATTAGCGGTTTAATTCGGAAAAGTTTGTAGTAAGGTCGTCACGTCAAAGTTAAAAACCCCTGTTGTTGAACAATGTTGTCATGCAGCAACGAGTGTTTTTATCTGTATCTAATATCTTTCTTGAAGCTATATTAATATATATACATTATATATACAGTATATTATATATAGCTATATTAATGGCATTGCCATGTACCATACATCAAAATCAAAATCAAATCAAGTTTATTTATGTAGCACATTTAAAAACAACCACTGGATGACCAAAGTGCTGTACAGTGAAAACATAAAACTGTTAAAAATAAGAAACATAGCAATAAAAATCATATACGTTAAAAACAAATAGATAAAAGTAGTCAGGGAAACTTCACAGACATTCAAATGCCAGGCTGAACATATGTGTCTTAAGTTTATTTTTGAAAAGTTCAATGGACGGGGAACATTTGATTGAGTATAGTATACTGTTCCAGAGCTTTGGGGCCAGCAACTGAGAAAGCGCGGTCGCCCAGAGCCTTAACCCTCGACCGACGGCACTGACAGGAGGAGGAGGTCAGAGGATCTGAGTGTCCTGGGATTGGAGAGTGGGTGGATAAGTTCTGAGATGTACTGGGCTGCCAGGCCATGTAGAGCCTTAAAAACAAACAATAAAACTTTAAAATCAATCCCTGTACTTGATAGGTAGCCAGTGCAGGGATGCCAGTACGGGTGTGATGCTGTCTCTTTTTCTAGTCCCAGTTATAAGCCGGGCAGCTGCGTTTTGCACCAGGTGTTAAACTGGGATATATGTGAAACTGGTTGATTGCCTAGGTATAAGTGAATTACAGTATCTAGCCGTGGAAGGTGATTAAGTGAGTTGGTTAACGGTTTTTATAGATTGTTTGGTGTGAGCGAATGATTTTAACTTTTGGCGATGCTTTACGGTAAGTTCAAAATAACAACCTCTCACAACAGAGTTTATTTGTTGTCAAACTTGAGGCATGGGTCAAAGAATGACACCAAGAATTTTCCTGGCAATGGGGGTGAAGCTTGGTGCCAAGGCGGTCCTAAGCAGTCAGCAGTGGCCTTAAAGTTGATGTTGGAGGGGAACTTGGAGGACGTTCTAGGCATCCAACGCTTTGACCCTCGTCTAGGCACTTAAGGAGGATTACTATAATGAGCTGTTGTTCATTATTGGCCTATGTTTCTATGGGGATATACACCTGGGTGGTCATCAGCGTAGGCAATGATAAGACACATTGTGTTTTTGAAAATATGGAACCTAGTGGGAGCATGTATAAGGAAAAACAGAATATGGCCCCCAGGATTGAGCCTTGAGGCACTCCGCAGGTGATGGGAGCTGACATGGATAGAAGGTTTCCAGCCTCTACAGAGAACGATCTGTCAGATAAGTAAGATGTAAGCCACTGGAGGGCGCTGCCCTGTATACCGACCTGGTGCTCAAGACGGCTTAACAAGATATTGTGGTCCACGGTGTCAAAGGCGCAGCTAAGATCCAGGAGAACTAAAATGGCACATTTACCTGAGTCACAGGAGAGCAGAAGGTCGTTTGAGACTCTAAGCAGAGCAGACTCAGTGCTGTGGCGTGCTCTGAAGTCTGTCCATGATATTGTTATTCTCTAGGATCTGAGAGTATACAATCTTTTCTAGGACCTTTGACAGAAATGGGAGCTTTGAGATAGGCCGGAAGTTATTTAAAACAGTGGTGTCGAGGTTGGGCTTTTTGATAATGGGGTGCACTACTGCATGTTCAAAGCAGGAAGGGACAGAGCCGTTCACTAGACTACTGTTCAGAATGAGGGAGACAGTGGGACCTACAGTGTCAAAGACATCCTTCAATAGGCGTGTAGGGACGATGTCCATGGGACAGGTAGTCGGCTTAGTGTGTCTGACCACGTCGTTGTGACATCACATTGTGACCCTTATAGTTCGGCAGCATTTGATGTAAAAAGATACACAAAAGGTTCTTCTGTCCGCAAAAATGTAAAATGTAAATGTAAATATGCAAATGTAAATGTAATTGTAAATACAAATATAAGACCAAAAGCTCAACCAAAGCTGATGTCTCCAAACATCAGCACATATTGTCTAAATCCATTCAGTGAATTGTTTAGGCTGTGGAAAAACTCATTGTCGTCACACTCAGTCTTCTACTGTGTGACCATAATTATCCGGATCGGTACCTATTCAGGGCCGGATTATGGACAGGGCCAATGGGGCCTCTGACCCTTAGGGCCTCCGGGGCCTTTGTGACCCTCTGCCCCCAGTCGTCAAGGGCCCCTGGGACTACAGTGAATGCAAAACATAGATAGACAGATATCACTTGAACATATGGGCCCTCCACCTAAACATACCAGGGCCCCTAGCTCCACCCCCACCATTACAGGGGCCACTGGCTCCATCTCCACCCACACCAACCAGTTCTCCTAGCTCCACCTCCATTATACCAGGGCCCCTATCTCCACCTACACCATACTAGGGGCCCTAGCTCCACCTCCACCCATACCAAGGCTCCTAGCTCCACCTCAACCATACTAGGGGCCCTAGCTCCACCTCCACCCATACCAGGGCCTCTCAGCTCCACCTTTTGCTACCATTTAATTCAGTTAGCAATTAAGATGGTGTGGTTATTAGAACCTTCCTAGTGGTATATAAGCTTTGCTTATCCTAAAATATGATGTAAGCTTTTCCACACAAGATGATTCTATCAAGTGTGTTACCATGGTAACATGTGGATTTTACTCAAAGCCACAGCCTGAAAAACCCAGAGAATGAGCATATTGAAATAACCCCATTCTATTTCTGTTCAACCTGAAGTAATTCAATAGAAATTACACCAGCAGCTTTTGGACCAACCCTGTCGAGTTGGTCCAAAATATTTGCTCAATTAAAAGTTTGTTTTTCTAAGCTGTAGTGCGGATCATTATTGTAAACTTTAAAGATACTTACTTGTTTAAGTCATATTACTCGCATTAGTATTAGTATTATGAGTCATTTCATTTTATGAAAATTACAGAAGAAAAACAATGCGTTTCCAAAAGCTGAAAAAATGTTATTCAAATATAGCATAAAAGCTTGGACACACACACACACACACACACACACACACACACACACACACACACACACACACACACACATTGGCAATGCTGCATGCAGACAGCGATAAATCAGGGCTCCAGTCAGGCGGATGAGAAGTACTTCACACCCGTGCTGTGGATGCGACCCCCGGGGAGCATTCATCTCCAGCAGAGACAGCGCCCCCGGCCCCGTGCCGGCCCCATGCCGGCCCTGGCAGAACACACCAGAGTACACGGTCCGAGGATACGACCGCCTCGTTGTGGATGGGGTTATATGTACCGGGGTGGGAGGTTGAGAAAGGATGAGGAAAATCCCACCACACAATGTTCTATAAAATGCTCAATTTAAAATAGACGCCATGGACCATGGACCCGTTAGGGCTGCACCATTATGACAAAAATGATTACTTTGCTTGATATTGTGATTGCAATTATTCACTGCAATTTACAGTATATTGATTCAATACATATTCTATGTTACCTACTGCATATACAAAACAGTAATAATAATCAAATTGCTGAGTTGTAGCAGTTTGTCATGTGAAGGGGCATACAAAATGAGATTTATTTATGTTTTAATCATCTTCATTTTAATGAATTAATTGCGACCATTCCCTATTAGTTAAAGCCTCGTGCGCATTACATTTGTGTTTTATTCAAGTAGGAAATATCTTTACATCTCTACTAGAATAAAGAGATGTCTGTGCTATTATTTTGTGAGGACACATTGTACACTGTGCATTTAATGTAGAACGTAGAAACACAGCCACGATTGGAATATTCCCAACTGTATATATTCCCTACTGTACAACAAGCACACCGCGTCTTTTGTTTCGGGAACAAAATAACCTCCTAAAAAAGGCCCCTAAAGTCTGGATCCAGAGGACCGGTACTTGCCCTTGATCATCTCTAACACTGAAACACACTCATTTTGTTAAGAGTTGTCATTCTGCGTTGACCTAGATACCGGAGCAACCCGAGCAAAAGACCCACAAGCAATTCTTTTTTTTGTTTAGGTTTTTTTCATGAACAAGGCAAGTGGGGCTTTTGTGTGCTTATTAGCTGTGACTGAGATGGGTTTTTTTCCCGGGATTTGGAGGCGGGTGGTGAGGGGGGCCACACTGCAGGGCAAAGTGAGTGGTGTCTGCTGCTAACCTGAACAGGAGGCTGCGGGACACAGGTGCACTTTGCACAGAGGTGTGAGGATATGAATGTACACACACACACACGCACACACACACACACACACACACACACACACACACAGCATTTTAACAGGAACATAAAATGACAACGAAACATCTCGTAACAGGAATGGACTGGAAAATGAAGTGAAACATCTGAAGTCCTATTGCACATGCGTACATTATAATAATAGTACAAGCATCTATATACTATAGGTCATCAGCAAATGGACGACTGACAACCACCTGAAGCTTAACCTAGAGAAGACTGAGCTTCTCTTCTTGCCGGGGACTGCCCTCAGATGGACCTACTTGTCAATATTGAGGACATCGAAGTCCCCACTGCAAGGAACCTTGGAGTGATACTGGACGACCAGCTGTACTGCAACGCCAACATCACCTCAGTGTCCCAATCTTGTAGAGAGCTCTCTACAACATCCACAGGATCCGGCCCTTCCTCACACGTGAAGCAGCACAGATTTTGGTCCAAGCGCTCGCCATCACTCGCCTCGACTACTGTAACTCTCTCCTGGCTGGACTCCCTGCCTCAACACTCAAGCCCTTACAACACATCCAGAACGCAGCAGCGTGCCTGATGTTCAACATTCTCCCATGTAACTCCCCTCTTCCGCAACATCCATTGGCTCCCGGTAATCACTTGCATTAGATTCAAGACACTGGTCGTGACCTATATGGCTGTCAGCGGAACTGCCCCTACCTACCTCTAAACTGGTACCACCTTCACTAAAAACAGGCAAACATCGCAAGTCCTGTTCGGGCAAGGCAGTGGTGGAATGAGCTCCCAGCTTCCAAAAGAGACTCAAGACCCACCTGTTCAGAGTTCACCTGGACTCTGCATAACCCTAGCATTAACTTGCGAGTTTCTACGTCTTGGCATTATTAATAGTACTTTGCATTGTTTAGCATATTGTATGTACTTAAATGTTGGCAATGTGCTCAGAATGGCACGTCTGCTCTTATCCCAGCTATTATGCAGGCAACTTAGCAATTACGAAAGTCGTTCTATTAGTCTCGGAAATATGAATGCTTGAAAACAGCTCTATTCCTGTCTTTATGCACCACAGTGATATATTGCTGTCTCCTTCAACAAATGTACTCTTTGTAAGTCACTTTGGATAAAAGCTGCCAAATGCCCTCAATGTAAATGTCATGTAAATGGATAGCACGGGAGGTGGTAGTGACGTAAAGCGGCGGTCTGACCAATCAGAGGCCAATCTTCAGGTCGCCCTGAGTGACGTCAACTGGGACATGTTCCTGTCCAGTTCCAGTGACGTCAGCAAGCTTACGGACGAATATAGTAATGCTTTATAGTAATGCTAGCGGACACCATCATCCCCACGGTTAATGTTAGATGGCCAAGACTGCCTCTCCTGCATGCCTGAATGACTACCGACCAATGGCCCCCACCTCAGTGGTCATGAAATGTTTTGAGAGGCTGAGCAAGGACTACACCTGCCCCTTCTTACCTCCCTCCATGGACCCGCTGCAGTTCGCCGACTGGCCAAACAGATCCACAGACGATACTGTCTCCCAGGCAATACACAGCTCCCTCTCTCATCTTGACAGTCAGAAGGGGGGATATGTGTAATTGTTTCAACACCATAGTTCCCAGCACACTGGCTGGCAAGCTGATTGAGCTGTTGTTTGAACAACCCCCTGAGAGCCTGGATTCTGGGCTTCCTGACCTCCAGACCCCAGGTCGTCAGGGTGGGCAGACACACCTCCAGACCCCTCACCCTGAACACAGGATCCCCCCAGGGTTGCGTCCTCAGCACCCTACTGTTCTGCCTGTACACACATGACTGTGTGGCCAGGTTCAGCTCCAACACCATCATCAAGTTTGCAGATGACACAGTGGTGGTGGGCCTGATCTCTGGTAATGATGAGAAGGCCTACCGAGAGGAAATTGCTAACATGTCACTCATGTCACTTTAGGAGGACACAACAACACAACTGGGGATTAATGGGACTGCTGTGGAGAGGGTGAGCCGCACCTGAGAGTGCACATCACCGAGCATCTGACATGGACTACACACATTGACACACTTTATATTGCCTTGTTGTTTATAGTGTGTTTATAGCTTATAGCCTTATACAATATGAGACTTTTAAGCATATTACTTAGCATCAGATTAGTAATGTGGCAATTTGGTGACAAGATAAAGGCACATATTATGAATAGACAAAGATTCACAAATCTCCCCTGTCCTTCTTATAATGTCTTCTTTAAAGGTCCTGTATGTAAGAATAATGAATCAATTCAGGGACTACATGTAGGATTTTACAGCACAAATCGCTTTTAATTGCCAGTTTATAAGCAGGTTGTCATTGAAGTTAAAACATGAGAGCTTCCCCGACTCTCTCTGTTGCGTAGAACAGCTTTTGGGATGATTTCTCTTATATTTGAGTCGGGTCGGATTTTTTTCTGATTGTTATTGTCTCAACCCACAGAGCTCAGAATGCACTTGATTCTTACATTTAGTACCTTTAATGTATTTGTTGTGTCATTATGGTACAACAAAATCCATTATCATTATCATTACTTGTATCATTATGGCTAAAGTATATACAAAAGAAAAGTTGAAATATACTGTACTTTCCAACCGTATTGTAAGATTATGTATTCTGATTATTGTCCAAGGCATGTGCCAAAACCCTTTACGTGTCGTAATGAACCACAGGTTGGCTTTGGCTCCATGGCTTGAAGACAACGCTTGGTACGGTATCACACATTGTACCATGTCTTCCAGCAAGCTTACACACACACACAGCAGACGATTCTACTTAAAGGATTGGTGTCATCATGGCTAACTCTTCGGCCCGTGGTATTTCACCAAAATACGAAAAATACGAAAAATATGAAAGACCAAATTGACGTCGACACATTTTCACGCCAATTTAAGTAAATAACATTACAGAAAGCATCCCCCCCTCCCCACCACTTCCCTCCCCTAGCAGATGGAGGTGTCAGTGGGCGTCTGTTCACACACACACACACACACACACACACACACACACACACACACACACACACAGAGAAGCACACATACCGAGCAAGACCACTGCTGCCGCTGCCGCCGCCGCCACCACCTCCTCATTTGCATACACACACCTGGTCGAGCAGCCAACTTGACAGGCAGCTCTGTCTGGTGTTGGGGGGGGGGGCGGAGTCATGGGAGTTGTTGGGGGTTGGGGGGTCAGGGGTCAAGGAGAAGCCAGTGTCGATGTGAGAGCTAAGGGAAGGGGGAGGGGACTCATGACTTTCATGTCTTCATGTCACGTTTATTTATGTTTCCTAGTTAAACCTTTTTTTTTTTCTGTTCATTCGTCTTCATTCTCGTATCCATTGTGTTTTCCGTGAGGCACTCGCAAAACATATTTACCAAGTGCCATGGGGAATATGTGCACTAAAGATCCCACAGATCTCCCTGATCCGGCCTCCAGATCCATCTACAAGCATCCCCATCGCGCTTTAATCACCCATTTCACTGCTTTTCTCTCTCTCTCTCGCTCTCGCTCTCGCTCTCTCACTCACACTCAGACACACTCACACACACTCTCACACACTCTCACACACTCTCACACTCACTCTCAACTAAGATGTGTGTTAGCATAATGGAGATTTCTAGATTTGTCCCTGTCAACGCCCTCCTCTCCCAGCCCCTCCCTCCCCAAACTGATAAATACATAAATAAATGAAAAAGCGTCGTGCTGCCCGAGGAAGAGCAGAGACAGATGGTTCATTAGAGAATCCCAACCGCCCAGCTGAGTCCCTCGTGGTCTGGTTTGGTTTGGTTGAGCCCAACGGAGAACGCATCCTCACCGGCCGACGTGTGTGAAGAAGGAGAGATCAAACATGTGTCAAGTCAACATCTATACACATATACTGTATATCTTTACTTATTTTGTTGGCGCATATATGAGTGCAGAGCCCTGTGTGTGTGTGCGTGTGTGTGTGTGTGTGTGTGTGTGTGTGTGTGTGTGTGTGCGTGTGGATGCTTGGCTCAGAACCTGGCGGAGTTTGGCAGCTCTGCGTCAGAAACGTATTATGGACGAATAGCAGTAATCAGTCAATGAGATTTGAAAGGCAGCAAGATAACAGAGGCTTTTCACGGAGGAGTCACCGTCGGACCAACACACAACTGTCACGATGGGTCTGCTTGTTTTATGTACCAGGGCAGCAGCAGCACGGCTAGTAGACTCCATCTCCACTACTTCAGTCTACTACCTGAGCTGCTGCCCTGGTACATGAAAGGAGCAGACCCATCATTAGCATGTTATGGGCAACACCTGCGTTTGTCCTACGACGACACGTCTCTGTGAAAAGAGTCTATGGTCAATAGACTTGTTTTAGATCCTTAATCGCAGGAGTTGATACGAGTGGTTCATTTTCAGGAAACAATCCTCTCGCTTCAACTTGAACCAGGTCAGCAGTGTTTTCCGTTCACGATCCGAATGGCAAGCTATTGTAGTCGATTGCTGGGACACAGCAGTCCTACTATGTTATAGCAGAACATCTGATCCAGCAGTCCTACTATGTTATAGCAGAACTTCTGATCCAGCAGTCCTACTATGTTACAGCAGAACATCTGATCCAGCAGTCCTACTATGTTATAGCAGAACATCTGATCCAGCAGTCCTACTATGTTATAGCAGAACTTGTGATCCAAACAGTCCTACTATGTTACAGCAGAACTTCTGATCCAGAGGTCCTACTATGTTATAGCAGAACATCTGATCCAGCAGTCCTACTATGAACTTCTGGGAGGAGACGGCACAGATTCTGTGGCGGAAACTAAAAACTTAAAGAGGTGGAGTTACGCCTTGTTTCCTGTTTTTCTTCTGAGATATTTTACCAAATCATTCATGTGAGTGGATGAAGCTTTCAGAAGGGGATTTCTACCACGGCCAATCTATACGGTGTCGATTTAACACAGTGTTGACCTCCAGAAACAGGTTTGGTAAAAGACAAATATGAAGCAAAAGAAAGTGAAATGCTCATGGCTGCTTCAGATTTTAGACTATTAATCTAAAGTGTGAGTTGTGAGAGGAGGGTTTAACTTTAAAACATACGGCGCGCTCTGGTTGTTTACGCTGTTGATGGATTCTGCTGACGTTGAATGACACCATATGCGACTGACAGCCAATTAAAAATATGTAACAAGTCTTGAGTGTGACATTCAAACAGTGCATTAATATTCCTCAACAGCGATGTGATGTGGAATGATGGAGAAAGCGCTTATTACAGTTATCGCCGCAAAAGTTAGTTTCGTGTAAACGGGGAAAACTGTTGTGGGTTTATAAAGACACAGGTGGATAACTTGGTTAATTAAATTGATTAATTAATATAAAAAAAGAAAATCTGTATTCTTTTGTCACAAATAATCAAATGTGCTAATAGGCTTGGGCAGCAGAGGCCTTTGCTTGTGCAATAATAAGTACACAAAATTGCGATGAGCTCGAGTGTGCGCTTGAGACAAATCAGTGAACAACAGAGATAACCGTGTTGAACAATATCCGTTTTTAATTTGTACGTTTTAACAGTTAATTACAGTTCATTGAGGCGTTTTCCCATTAACTACTATTGCTTCGTGCCGTGCTCGAGTACAATTGCCACCGAAGGATGAGCTTGCGAAGGATGAGCACACTCACTCTGTGTGATATTGTGGTGACGAGTTCACCACAATATTCAACCTCTCTCCCCGGCTGAGTCAAGTGGTCCGCTATTATCCCACTGTGCCCAAGATTGCCTCTCCAGCAAGCCTGAATGACTACCAACCGGTGGCCCTCACATCGGTGGTCATGAAATGTTTTGAGAGGCTGATTAAGGACTACGTCTGTGCCGTCTTACCTCCCTCCATGGACCCGCTGCAGTTCACCAAAGAGATCCACAGACGATGCTGTCTCCCAGGTAATACACACCTCCCTCTCTCATCTTGACAGTCCGAAGGGGGGTATGTGAGAATATTGTTTAATGACTTTAGCTCTGCTTTCAACACCATAGTTCCAAGTAGACTGGCTGGCAAGCTGATTGAGCTGTTATTAGCACTATTGGCACGACACTCCCCACCCTGCAGGACCTGTACCCCAGGAGGTGTTGAACCAGAGCCTGCAGGATCATGAAGGATCCTCACCACCCCAACAACAAACTTGTTGCGACTTCTGTAGTCAGGCAAGCACCTCCGCAGTCACGCTGCCAGAACAGAGAGACTAAAACAGAATTTATTTCCACAGGCCATCAGGACTCTGAACTATGACCTCACTAGGGCCTCCTCACTGCCCACTCCCAGGCACATAACTTGATACTACATTTTGTATATTGCCCTGTTGTTCATATACCTACATGTTTATATGCCTTTTGCTGTTTATTTGCCTATTTGCTTCCTATCTGCTCATATTTCTCATTAAAAAAAAATTAAAAGCTGCTCCTAGACTTTATTGTGGATATTTGATTCTTTCCCTTTCAATTGTGATATTTGTGATATTTGTATTTGTATTCCGTTGGTCATCGCCACTTTTTAATTTCACTGCATGTCCTGTATGTGTATGTGACAATTAAACTTAAATCTTGACTCTTGAATGTCCCTCTAATGTTGGGCTTTCGTCAGCAACGTCTGAAACTCGGCGACATGGTGTGAACTAGGCACGAGTTGAATGAAAGTCCGATGCTGCAAACCGAATGGATATTTGTATCTTGTTGATATTTGCATCTTGTTGCCATCCAACAATGAATGAGTGGATTTGAATAAACAGTGGTTAATCCACAGTCATGAAGCAGACTTTTTTTCCCCTCTGAATAATCACACAAATATTAGCATTGAAGAATTATCTGTCTACGTCACATTGTCTGTGCTTTCCTGAATAACGTATTCATATTCGGGTGTATCCCTAGTATACACACTCTGGTACAGTCGGTGACGGTATGCACCTATCCACCAATAAAAAAGAAGACGAAGAAACTACGCAACATTCATTTATGTTGTCACTCGAGTATATGAAAACAAGGCAATTGCAAGATCCCAAGCCCATACAATAGGAGACAACAGGAAGGAAACTTATCTGATGATAACCAGGCCAATCTGCTCATTGGAGCGCTAAAGCAGAAGTATTTAGTTTCTCTGAAGCCCCTCCTTAAGGGGGAAAGCTTCTCCTGATTGGCTCTTATGAGCTGTCACTCTCCTGATTTGTCCAATGGATGTTTCTGGACGGACCCAAACTAACTGGACTTTGGTGTGCTCAGTGTATCTGGTCCCTAATGTGAAAGCAACCCTTAAATCCCTGGAATTCCTAAAATGTCATTGTCAACTTCTTCCCGTTACTTGGTTTTCACACTTTCCTGATAACCAACCAAATGTCAATGTCGTCATGACAACCTCTCCGCGATGCCTTTTTTTTTTTGCCATTACCTTGTCATTCAATGTGTCAACGCTGCCTCCACGCTGAAACCCCAACCACCGTTCTTTAAGTCAGCCGCTTCCGATCTCCATTAACATCAGACGCACTGTTTTCTAGCTCAATGTTCCCAAGCTGATTGCAGTATTTATTCTTGTCACCGAAAGCATAGGAAAATCATATTGGCCTGTGTGTGTTTTGCCAAAATACAGGAGGGGACTTGTATTTATCGGCATAGGCTGTAAATTGTAAAGAGTTGGTCCTCCTGGTCCTCTGCCGCTGTCATCCCTACAAACAAGTCCTCTCCCTAACAACCCCACAGTCAGACACAGAGTCAGCGGAGCCGTAAAATATACCCTGGTGTCGTTTGAGAAACGGCAAACAGACCTACAGGAGGCCGGAAACACTTGTTGTTCTCAATCCTGGGCATTTGTTTTCCCCTAACCTAACTCTACGGGAGTGAATGTAAATCAGGCCTATCCCTTCTTTCTCACAATTTATCTATTAAACCTTCAGTGTAATGGCTTAATGTCTCTCTCTCGCTCTCTTTCTCTCTAAACAAGATCTGGTTAGATGAAGACAGAGAGGACCCTATTGCAGAGTAGTAAAATATTATTCGAAAACACCAAAGATCTATTTGTGGAGGTTTATGAGGAGGAGCTTATAATGAAGAGAAAGGAGAGCGCATGATGGATCCTTGGACACAGCTCTTAAATCACGCGGCCGCGACTCACTGGATCTCCAGGAGATCGATGTCTTTACCCTCTAAAACCTAGAGGGCTCCTAAACGGCTCGGAGCCAGCGTGTCAAGCCACGCTGCTGAGGAATACACTATTTGTTCTCTGAAGGCCAGAAAAAAAACAGAAAAACTCCTCTTACTGCAATTATCTCTCTCTCTCTCTCTCTCTCTCTCTCTCTCTCTTCTCTCTCTCTCTCTGTCTCTCTCTCAGCTCTTGTTTCCAGTCCATTAATATGATAATATCAGTCAGAAATAGTTCTTATGCATTGAAAGGGATTTTTGCACACA
>PIJE02001033.1:51667-64167 GCA_002895965.2 Coryphaenoides rupestris | reverse complement strand
CTCTCTCTCTCTCGCTCTCTCTCTCTCTTTGTGTGTCTCTCTCTCGTAATTGAATAAAACCACTGGAGAGTGATTTTTTTTGGAAGGGACACTGTGTTCTGAAAAATTGTTGTTGTTGGGGGTGGGGGTTCTATGGTCTGAGTTCAACAGGATGATTTCAATTACCAAGTACCAAAAACTGATCCACACACATATAAATATGACAGACAGACATTGGTAACATACAAAGCATTCAGCGATTATACATACAATGAATCAGTGCCAAAGCTTTCAGCGATTATACATACAATGAAATCTAAATCATAAATGGATTGCATTTATATATCGCTTTTATCCAAAGCGGTCACATTCACACACAACGGCGGTTTCAACCATGCAAGGTAACAACCAACACGTCAGAAGCAGTTAGGTGGTGTCTTGCTCAGGGACACCTCCACACTTAGCTAGCCGGAGCTCGGGGATCGAACCGGCAACCTTCCAGTTGCCAGACAACCGCTCTTATACCTCCTGAGCTACTGCTGCCTCCGAGGTGTAGACTAAAACACACAGATGAGTATGCATAATTTTCTTGCGAACCAAACAAAGGAAAAGCAATTACCTTCTTTTCACACTTCTTCTCACACACGCCTTCTCAAATGCGAGTGTGTTTTTATGCCAAGCGCCAGCGTCGAAACAACAGTAGAACCCAATGGTGTAGTTGGATTGAACACCTTACGGCCCATGGGTGGGCTAACGTCCACAGTACACTGCAGTGTTTTCTCAAATGGGGGTTACGTGTACGCCCCCATTTGAAGGATTGGGGTAGCAGTAGCGCCACGTCGGTAAGACACCCACATTTGACCTTAACGAGCGCATTTCCTGACTTAGGGTCACGGTCGTGAGAATAAGTGACCCGAAAAAAGCCCAAATGTTGTGTGCTGGTGTTGAAAGGGGGTGCTTGGCTGACGACACATTTTCAAGGGGGAGGTGCATTCGTAAAAAACAGTGGTCTACTGTACATGTAGCCGCGCGAGGTAGCTAGCGGGCGGCGGTGGCGGCGGCCGCGGTCGAGAGAGAGAGCGCAAGACTCCGGACTGTAAGCTCCTCGGCACTCTATTTGCTTAACATATTTCACGTTCCCGCTTCTACCTTCCCCAACAGCGGCTCAATATTGTCTGTCTGCTGACCTTTAGTGGGAGAATGAGAAAGCCCTTTAACTGTAAACACACAAAAGCAGCACACACACACACACACACACACACACACATGCACACACGCACGCGCACACACACACACACACGCACACACAAAGAATTGGGCAAGTGCGCACACATGCTTCAACAGAAGGTCAGTGCTCCAGGCGGTCAATAACAGTGCGGAGGTTTTTTGTTTGTCCATTACTCGTCGGGGCTGTGCGTCAAACTGCATGCACTTGTGGTTGCGCTCTAGTGCTCACACACACACACACACACACACACACACACACCACACACACACACACACACACACATACACACCAAATGCACACACGAATGCAAATGAAACGTGGATAAAAATGACCTACTTAAGAGAACTTGCTAGAGATCGGTGTTTTTAATGCAACCAATGCAGCTGGGTTTGACCACGGTGACCTGCGATGCAAACTGCTTCCCACTGCTGGCTGATTGATAGGTGTACTGTTGCTGTCACGCGAAGCCACCTTCACACACACACACACACACACACACACACACATACACACACAAAAGTACACACTCTCACACACATTTTGTGTCCACAGATTCATGTATGACAACACACACACACACACAACATGCAGGTACACACACACACACACACATAGGCAAAAACATGACGTGAACGTCCACAAACACACACACATTTGTGACACACACACACACACACGGGATCGACTTAAACTTAAAACACACAAACATGTGTGTGTGTGTTGCGGCGGGAGGAGGAACATTAAGTTATACAAACACCTTGAGTGTCAGCCTTGACTGCGAACGCGGCGAAGATGGATGGCCGGCACCACACGCTGCTCAGGCACTGATAAATGGCTCGATCATTTTCAGGCCACACACACACACACACACACACACACACACACACACAGTGTGTGTGTGTGTGTGTGTGTGTGTGTGTGTGTGTGTGTGTGTGCGTCTGCATATGTTGAGCTGCAGTACGGCGAACTCTGATGTGTGAATAATGTTGTATCATCTGGATCAATGTGATGCATTTACAAGTGTTTCCCGGCATTTTACCTCCAGATATTCTGTAAAAAGTTCTTAGTGCATCTCTCATATGTCTAATAGATGTAAAGTATCCATCGTTTTTAAACTTAATATAAATGAAAAACAGTAGATGGACTAATAAAGATCTTTTCTTCTTCTTCTAGAGCAATAAACTAAGGGGTAATTAACAAGCAAACATACAAAATCAGTTAAATCCCAACAACAGATTTAATAACAATGACATCGTCAAACTAGCTCAACAAAAACCTTGAATAATGGTCCCACCATGCCAAATGTCCATGGTAATGGCGTTGAGTGAAATTATAATCTAATTTTTCCATTCAAAGTCCATCAAGCCTTTGGAAACATTCCCAAAAGCACTCCTGAATCAGAATGGGTCCGACCCAACATTAAACCATCAACGATAATCCAAAACCAAACAAGTGAAAAGGTGCCGCGTGGATCTTTTCCTGAAGGCCGCCGCTCTTTTAAAATGAGGTCTTTATTAGCACGGCCAAGGAAACACGCGACCGAAACACGTTTGGGAACATTACATTTACATTTCAGGCCCCTATGGTTTGGCCAGAGGGTTTCAATCCAAACGACTACAAAGAGTACATTTGTTGAAAGAGAAGGCAATATAACGCTGTGGTACATAAAAGGTAGAATAGAGCAGGTTTTTCACAGCCATTCATAATACAAGGTTAATAGAACGAATAGAGAACGATTGCTAGGTTGCCCTGCATAATATTCTGGGATAAGAAGCCAGACATGCTATCCGAGTGGCATTACCAACATCTAACAACATACAATATGCTATAAAATGCCATACAAAAGTACTATTAATAATGTCAAGGACATACAAGGTACTTTTGAGTCGTTCAGAAGATACTGCAGGAGGTAAGATTCCATGTATTGTTACACATGAGCAAGAAGAAATCTTTGAATCTGACTCTTGAAACTACGTTAGTGCTGGGATTAGGGCGGAGGTGGGTGGGGGGGGGGTACGATGCAGAGTCCAGGTGAACTCTGAACAGGTGGGTCTTGAGTCTCTTGAGGAAGCTGGTAGGTGACTCTGCGGTCCTGACGTCACCCGGGAGCTCGTTCCACCACTGCGGTGCCAGAACAGAACAGAGAAGATTTGGGACTTGGCAGAGCGATGTTTGCCTGTTCTTCGTGAAGGCGGTACCAGTCGTCTCGCTGCAGAGTGCTTGGCTGAGTTTTTATTTTGAATGGACAACAAAAGTGTTCACAGTGCGCCTCTGGCTTCCAAATCAGAACAACACGCTTACTCCACGAGACATTTTAACTTTCACTTTTACCCGTGACAGCTCACAATATTCAGTGCGCGCGCACACACACACACACACACACACACACACACACACACACACACACACACACACACACAATAATGACACTTTGGGGGGATGTGGGCTGGCAGGGAGATAAACACCAGTGAGTGAGTGAACGCTCCGTTACTCTATAGGTCATGGCTGGAAGAACACATCTCCCATTGGCCTCCATTAGTCAACACATTAACATAACATATGTGGACGGTGAATATCCATACATACTGATACTCCTTTGTCTGCTCCATTTTATATTTAATAATTTTGTTAAAATATGCATCATCATTATTATTGTAGTAGTAGTAGTTCTTGTTGTTGTTGTTGTTGTTTATACCTTATTATTATATTGTTATACTTGGAATTCTCCCCTCGTAAAATAAACCAAAAAAACTACAACTAAATTCAAGAACATTCGTATATCAGTACAACACATTCAAATACAGGTGATTTTTGGGGGTGCAAGCATTGCAGCAAGCAGGAATGTGACGGTGAGGCGTGTGTGTGTGTATTCATGGTTTATTATTGTTTTCTGTTGTGTGTGTGTGTGTGTGTGTGTGTGTGTGTGTGTATGTTCGATTTTTTTGCGTGTTCATGTTCTATTGTTTTCTGTGTGTGTGTGTGTGTGTTCATGTTCAATAGTTTTATTGTTTCATTTCTGCAAATATCCATGGAAATGTTGTTTTTGTATCGCGGGTTCGCGGGGAACGTGGAGCGCCGGGCGGTATTGTATTGTCTTCCGCCTTCCACATGGAAACGTGTTCTCTTGAAACCAAATATTTTTCTTTGAGAAGTCGCTCATCAGTTAGCTCACTTTCTGCAACAAAAAACCCAGCGTCCTCCTTTGTCTGACAACTCAATGGAAGAATGGAAATGAGAAAATGTAGTTCAAATTGTTCCCCCATTGAAATCATGAATTAATTTCAGAAAATATGAATTTAGATGAGTTCATAAATAGCAGAGGTTCTGAAACCCTATGCAGTATATCCTAGAGTCACTTCGCCCGAGAGCTCACAGTCGTGACCTATGTTCCCTTTATTACCTTCAACTCATTTTATTTTTGATGGTTACCCCACCGAAAACAATTTTCTTCCTCATAAAATGTGATAATCTGATTATGTTTGGTGGCAATTTGAATAACATTGCCTTCATGGTCCATTGAGTATGAAATGCAATTTGATTTCATCGTCGCCTCATCGTTTGAATAGTGTTTATTAATTAGAATTATTTGCAAGTTCGGTCAAAGATGCTTACGTCCAAAACAATCGGACCGCAAATTAACATTGCGCAAATTAAAACGGCTACGCGGTTCCATTTGGCAAAGCGGCTGCTGCATTTTGCGGTGGTCGAGGATCAATGGACGCGTTTCAGTTTCGCATTTATTATCCCGCAACCCTCAAGCTATCGTTGGTCGTTGACATCCGACTATAAATACGTTCGCTTTAGGTCGCACATCTCTCTGGTTGACCAGCAGGTAAGAATGTAGAACTCTGATTGGTCCAGAACTGGTCCGGCTCAAATCGAGTTCAATCGAATGGAATAGCCTTTAATCATCATTTCAGACTTAAGAGGGTGACACAGGCCTCACACACACACACACACACATACACAAACACACGCACCACACAACAAACACGCTTCCCTGAGCGGGGACCACATTCATTAGGAATAGAAGAGGACCACCAGGGTTCTCGTGACAGGGAACCCATTATGAACATGCAGAAACCACAGAGAAGGCAGAGAGGGAGAGGCACTAGCTTGGTATGGTGGCAGGTTTGAAACCACAATATAAAGGCACAATGATTCCTAGTATTCGTGATTCATTACATTTGAAGTGAATTGAGATAAAGGGTAAAACGCCGCAATGAAAGGCAATCAAAGCACAACAGTGGCGTATGGAGCAGTACAATATCGGACGATGATTCTACTCGACTGAAAAGTATTATGTGTCACGAATGTCTCGCTGTGGGGGATGTTTCATGTTTTGTATGGACACTTAATGGTTTAAATTGCACTTTTACTGCTTTTACCGACCCTGTGCACGTGTACAACGGATTACCCCTTGCGGCAACTAACGTTCCGGCCTATTCTACAACACTATATGGAGAACACAGTGTAGTATACTGTCAGCACTGTAAATACCAACACCAGTACAGCAAAATACAGGACAGAAGAACATCTAATTAGCCACAGGTCTCGAAGACTTGCGGATATTTCAGCATTTAGTTATTGGTGACAATATCTACAATCCATTTTAGGCACAACCCATGTCAATGTCATACCAGCATTTTTTCCAAAAGAAAGGCCCAAAAATTTTGGTGAATGGTGGTAAACAACAAAGCCAAGAACATGATTACTACCTCAATAGCGTCTCTCGAATGAAAGCGTCTTCGGGTGCCACAGAGAAGCGCTCTCCAACGCCAACAGTGAATCAGAACAGCCTGAATGTGTTAGCGTTATTATTACCTTACGCCCGGGAAGGTGCAAAAAGTCTTTACAAAAAAGAAGAGGGGGATTATCTGAAGATCCCTCAGTCATGGAGTGGTGTCGTTGGCAACGCGCTGCAGTGGGAAGCCGTGAGGACTTCATTTAGATCATTACGCACACAAGCACTCCGAGCGGGAGTTCCTCGCGCTCCGTAAAGTGATCTGATTGACGAGACACAACAGACTTGATTTGAACTGCTGCACTCTTGCAATATGTATTAGCATAATAATACACCGTGTTCGTACTTACGGCCGGGGTCTCCGAGGGATGGCAACGGCGGCCCACAGTATTAGCTAAGTCTTGCATGTGCACACACACAGACAAACACTCACGCACACACACACACACACACACACACACACACACACACACACACACAACCCAGCCAGAGTTGTTGTTTTTTTGTCATGTTATGTCAAAACAAACATAGTTTTGTGAAAGAAAACTTCGAACAAAAACTATTGTCTGATGAGGAGATAATTATAATTATTAACATTTACGTACCGGGTATCGACCGGGTATTTCATAATTATCAACTGTAATTAAGCATTTTGTACTCATCGGAGTGCTGTTTGAACATGCATGGTCAAGCAGGTAAAGTACACAGTAGACTGTACACCTATCTGCTCAGTCTGCTTAGTAAAGCTTTTATGTACTCACACATTATTAAAATAGAAAGGGAGGGAATAAAATAATCTTTATTCCCTTGCTTACAGCACTTGATCAATTTGTCAGATGTTGATGACGTTAAGTTTAGCACATGTTTCGTTTTGCTATAATCTTTGCATTACGTGGGTATGATTTAGCATTATTCAGTCGTATAATGAAGTGCTGTGCCTGATTATTTCCTTTTTCTTGCGCAATTACCATAATGTTCGTACGAATCGTGTGACACGTTGAATTTATTTGACATATTAAAGGAACAAGGCATCCATTTCACAGCTGCACACTTATGTCCGCACTGTATTCCAAGATGCAATAGCAGTTTTTGTCATCATCAGATTCATCCAATAGAGACGGCCGACACGTTATTTGTGCAAATGAGCTGTCACCACCGGGTGACATCTAGCACCTGCTTGTTTATGTGACCGATACACGTCAGGCTGATGGACTTCCCCCATACATCCCGTCCCTCAATAATGGACCAGGGTTAGTGAGTAGGGAACGTGTTAGTGGTCGCGAATGAGGGAGTAAGTCTGGACTTTATCTCAGGCAAACCCCCCTATCTCTGACACGCATCTCCACCACACCTGTACAGTCCTTCCCTCTCTATGTCAGATTTGCTGCAGTGCATTAATACATAATACCGCTTATTTTTTGGTGTCATTTTCTGACCCTCACCCACAGAGATACGCTGACTCAGCGATCAACACCGAACGTGCCTACGAGCGCCATGACAAACCCAGCGTTCAAATGACACATACTTCACCTCGCAAACAAACTCATACTGTATTCCAGACCTGCCATTGGTTCCAAACAAGTGCGGAAATGGCACAAACGGCGCTATAGATCTTGTACGTTAATTACGTTTGCTCTTAGTTTTTTCCGACGTGAAATTGAAATGCCGTGTACAGTTCTAACTGACCGCAGAGAAGTAATGACGCGGATGACGTGTGTCTATTGAAATGTAACATCAAACTGTATTTTGTGTAAATCAAGCAACGGGTGGAGAGATCAAGAGGTACTCGAAGCCGCGCCGCCTTGGATCAAATACTAAATAAATGAACCATCGTTTTACTGACGTGTTGCGTCTGACTTGAGATCACCTCTGGCTGACAGTGAATAAGATAAGATAAGATAAGATAAGATAAGATAGAACTTTATTAATCCCGAAGGAAATTCTTGTGCCAGGTTGCATAGCAATACAGTACAATAAAACAATAGAGAAATCAACAGAATAATTAAAATAAACGAACAGATTTATAAATATACAAAATATAAATATCGTGTGCATGTGTGTGTGTGTGTGTGTGTGTGTGCATCTCTGTCTTCACCTCACTGGGAAAAGTCACACAAATGCTCACTACTCTCTCTCTCTCTCTCTCTTCCTCTTCCTCTCCCTCTCCCTCTCTCTCTCTCTCCTCTCTCTCTTCTCTCTCTCTCTCTCTCTCTCTCTCTCTCTCTCGCTCTCTGTCTCTCTCTCTCTCACACACACACACACACACACACACTCCCGTTGTCCCTCCCATTCTATTGTTCCTCATTTGTTTAAATGGCTTCTGTGCGTCATGCGGGACGTTTAAATGTTAAATACCTTGGGTTGAGGTCGTGCATGTGCTATTTCCCACAACATTACCCGCTAATGGTTCACACCTTAATGGCCACACACACACACACACACACACACACTCCGCAGGGAGGCAGGTAATGGTGGCAGGGTCGCCAGAACGCAACGCATGCGGACCGTATCCTGGAGAAAGTGGAAACAAACACAACCTGCGTCGACCGTCTACTGGAACTAAACCATCTGGCGTTTTTTTCAAAGCTGAAAACTTTTTGGTTCTTTTTTTCATTGGAAGCTGACACTTTTTTTCACTTGACAGCCACACAGCCAGCAGAATACACAATATAGTGTATGACACAGATTGTTTGTGTGTTGAAGCTACGTCCTCCCATTCCTCAACTTTGGCTCCCAGTAAGAGCTGCTACTAGCTCTTACTGGCTGCTACGAGCTGCTATTAGCTCTTACTGGCTGCTACTAGCTCTTACTGGCTGCTACTAGCTGCTACTAGTTCTTACTGGCTGATACTAGCTCTTACTGGCTGCTACTAGCTGCTACTAGTTCTTACTGGCTGATACTAGCTCTTACTGGCTGCTACTAGCTCTTACTGGCTGCCATGAGCTGCTACTAGCTCTTACTGGCTGCTAGAATAGAATAGAATAGAATAGAACTTTATTTATCCCGAAGGACATTCTTGTGCCAGGTCTTGTGCTACTAGCTAGCTGTTAGTATGTCTTACTGGCTGTTACTAGCTGCTACAAGCTGCTACTAGCTCTTACTGGCTGTTACGAGTGACCAGTACTACTCTTACTGGCTGTTACTAGTCACTACTACTACTCTTACTGGCTGTTACTAGTGACCAGTACTACTCTTACTGGCTGTTACTAGTGACTACTACTACTCTTACTGGCTGTTACTAGTGACCAGTACTACTCTTACTGGCTGTTACTAGTGACTACTACTACTCTTACTGGCTGTTACTAGTGACCAGTACTACTCTTACTGGCTGTTACTAGCTGCTATGAGCTGCTGGAACTAGTGACTACTGTCTGTGGTGTTGTTAGTTGCTGCAGGTCCTCTGTGCGAGGAAAGCGTGTGTTAAATGAAAACGTCCGTCCGTCAGTCAGTCAGTCAATCAGTCCGTCCGTCCGTCCGTCCATCAGGTCAACAAAGTCTATTAAACCACAAGTCCAGTCAATCTCTGGCTGCTGAAGTTGAGAGAGAAAGAGACACGAGGAAGTGTGTGCAATTAAGTTTTGTTGGAGTTTTTAATAACTTTGGTTTGTTTGTGTGTGTGTGGTTCATCATTGTGTGTGTGTGTGTGTGTGTGTGTGTGTGGTGTGTGTGTGTGTGTGTGTGTGTGTGTGTGTGTGTGTGTGTACATAAGGATATTTTGGTCCATTATGTCTCCATATTCTGTCTTTATAGAGCGCACCTGGCTTGTGGTGTTGTGAATGAATGTGTCTGCGGGGTACAACTACAACTAAGGGATTGTGTCTTTACTCAATGCACACACACACACGCACACACACTCCACGCACAATGAAACACACTCAAATCACCCTCAAGCCAGCCTAGTACAACTCCCCGGGTGTCTGGCGCTTCAGGGCCCTTACTGACTGACTGACTGACGTAGGGGCCTCCGGTTTACGGTGCTCGAGCGCATCGAGGGGCCCGTCTCTCCGGTCTCGTTCATTTGCGGCAATAAAACACATCGTCACGTTTCAGCTGAATCGGCACATATATTATTCGTGTGCTTTAAAACGAATGTTTATGTCGTCTTCCTTGGGGTAAGCGGGTATCTTATGCGTTAATGTGCGCTTGGTGGCTCAAACAAAACTGCAATTATGACACACACACACACACACACACACAATGAACCACACAACACACACACGCACACACACATAGACAAAAGGCAATTTAAAATGATCCCTGTGCACCCGGCCGCCTTTGGAGACAGAGAAAACAAAATGTCTGCTGGAACAGGGAAGCAGTGCAGCACGCGGCGCCGCCGGTCACCCGTTCTCAGGGAGATAACAGCGGGAGTCAATTTGCTTCAAAACAACAAAAGAGAGCGGAATATGTCTTTACTTTTTGGAAGGTTTTTGAATATTAATTTGCTTACACATTGCATCTCTGCAGAGGTAGCTGCCTGTGTCTTTTCACTGACCGACACACCGGCTCTGTCCGCACCGGTGTCTTTGTGTTGTGCTTTTTTTTTTTCTAATAATGAAACGCGGTGTGTGCTTAGTTACCGAGACAGGTTTCACGGATCACGATCTCTTGGAAAAGCGTAAAAAAAGCCGAAATAGTCGATTGAAACAAAAAAGAAACAAAAACGGACAAATCAGCTCATCAGCCTCGCCCGCTCCATAAATCACGTTCACGTTCACTTTCTCAAATCAAAACCAAATCAAAGACGCAGCGGTACATCATTCCTGTGCTAGAGCTGTCCTTTGTGCTTCTGGTGGAAATAATTGGGTATAGATACGCACACACACACACACACACACACACACCACACACACACACAGGGGCACAGTGGCGGCACCAAGCGCTCTATCACTTCATACCCACCACATGGCCCCACTTTACTCAGCTGTGACTCAGCTACATCATTGAGATGCAGAAAAAACGACTTCAACAGCGATTCTCATGAGAAAATTAAAAAAAACAAAAGCTTCACGCACGGCTGCTACGGAGCGGTAATTGTACAAAAAGATTGAATCGTCCCGTTTGAAACGCCTGTTGTCAGATTTGTACGTCTACTGTTGTGAATGACGCCGACTCCCTGTGCTTGAGGGCCTGTGGGAGGCCGAGTTAGCAGCATCCCACTGGTTGAGCGGCAAGTTCTCCAACTATGCTTCTATGTTTCTATGTTTCTAGTCTCGGTTGTTAATGTCTTATCTCGCTTCAGGTCACTTCACTTCCTACCCTTCATCTTTGGTAATAGGGGACCTTGAGTCTCATGTTTCTTGACCCTGCTTTAGTCCAACGTTTATTGGATACCTCTGCTTGACCCTCTGCACACTCTGCAGCTGTCCCTCAGTCAAAACTCTATTGATCCGACCCGCCGAAGTGTTGAGTCTTGCTGTTGAGTCCACCGTCCGTTGGCGACGGTATACGGTAACCGTAGACACCCCGAACACCCCCCCGAACCTTTAACGCACCGGCGTGAGTGCTGAAGCAGCGGATGACGCTACAAGCCTAATCGCGGGCGCAAACATGGGCCGAGAGGAGAACAACGGGGGGGGGGGGGGGGATGAGTCGTAAATTGTCAATTGAAATGATTTATTTCCCGCCACTCTCTCTGCCCAGAACAATCCCTCTGTGTGCATCCCTCCATCATTTTCGGCCTCCATGTTATCTTATTCCCTTTCCTCGCTGTTTTTTCGAGCCGACATCCATTTTGGCAGTGTCCGTTCTCGCGCTGGTTTTTTTGCATGACTTATAATGGCAGTATTGGAGACAGATGGACTGGTCTGCGAACCCCTCCCCTTAGGGTGAAATTATTTAGGTCATGTCTAGACCCCCCCCCCCACCCGATCAGCCGCTCATAGTGTGAACCCCACAAGCGACCCCAAGACACCCATGTTACAAGACAAACAAGTCGTTTTGTGTGATGTGTGTGTGTTGTGTGTGTGTGTGTTGTGTGGTACGTACAGCGATCTGAAGACTTATGAAAGTGTGTCAGCGTGGTGGGGGAGCGGGGCAACATATGACAAGATGTTGTCATAAGGGGAGCGAGTCCCAGACGGAGTCCAGTCTTTAAGCCTCCTTAAAGGTGGGTCCCGGCCCTTTCCGTGCTCTGCTCAGGCGTGTCTGGTTCCTTTCTACAGTAAAATTTAATGCGCGCCCAGCGCTAGCTGGGAGAAGGGGATCCTTCGCTGTCATTCACTGCACACACACACACACACATCACACGCCGCACACGACGCATGCACCCGCACACGCACACACACACAACACACACCACACTCATTCACGCAACGCATGCACACACACACCAACACACACACACACACACACGCCACATGTGCTGATCTCTCTGGGACACCCAGGGCTTGTATATAGAGGACAAGTCCTCGTCACAATTGTTAGCACTGCCGCTGACTGTAGTGTGTGGTGGACCATAAGGGGCCAGGCTGGTGTAGTGGTGAGTGTGTTGGACTCCCAGTAGACAAAGGTGAGGTAGACTGGCTTCACCGGGTAGCAAGATGCTGC
>PIJE02001033.1:40000-47798 GCA_002895965.2 Coryphaenoides rupestris | reverse complement strand
ACTTCATCATCTTCAATCGGCCTCGCCATCCTGCCTATAAGAGGATAGAGAGAGAGAGAGAGAGAGAGAGAGCGAGAGAGAGAGAGAGAGAGAGAGAGAGAGAGAGTGAAAGAGACTTTACTTTGCCAGCCTTCATATCCATACATGCACGGCTGGATATTGAATGTGTCATTAAATTTGACTGTTTCCCTCCAGCCTTTGCTGCCAAGACGGAGGAAGCAACGTGAGTGATTGTGTTGTTGACTGTTGATTGTCTGACTACCCAGAATGCATTGTCAATCGTCCATAATATATATAATAAAATATGATATATATATATTATATATATATAATAAAATATATATAATAAATACAATACATAATTGGATGATTAGGAGATTCCCCGCATGAACGCTGAGCTCAGAGGTGGAGGTGTGTGTTGGCTCTGGGCAATTTTCTTCTGGCGGAGAGTGAGTGTTTTGTTAAAGTAAGGTTTTGATAAAGAGCAGAAGAATGTGTTTTTATTATCGCTGTAGTCACTCTTGAACTCAGGAGTCAGCAGGTGGAAAATACATGGAAGAGCCTTCCGGGGTCTTAATCGGACAGCGTACAGAAAGAACCACTCAAAAGTGAACTCACAAAATATGTCCTATAATGGTTATTATGGTGCGCATTTAGTTTTTTTTTATATTTTTAGTATATTGGGTGTATATTGGGGTCTGAATAGGCAGGTTGTGTTTGTGTGTTTGCCTGTCACCACCTTTTGCTATCTGCTTATGAATAAATGAATAATGTGAGTGTGTGTGTGTGTGTCCGTGGGCATGGGTATGTGTGTGTGTATGAAAACAAAACAAGTGTATGGAGAAAAGCATGCAAGGAACTAAAAGGGAATCTTTCAGAGGAGATGTCTTAACACTTTGTATGATAATTCCATTGTTGTTCCTGAGGCCACACTTGGACCAGCGATGCCACGCTAAGTCTCCTGCAGCATCCAAACTCACTGACACAACAAAGACACTCACACCTACTCACACACTCTCACACGCTCACACACACACACACACACACACACACACACACGCTCACACACCCAAAATGTGTGTCATGGTTCAGGACAACGTGAGTATATGAGACAAGGCAACTTTGAAGCAATGGGGAGAGATGCTTGTTGTAGGGCATTGATGTGTGTGTGTGTGTGTGTGTGTGTGTGTGTGTGTGTGTGTGTGTGTGTGTGTGTGTGTGTGTGTGTGTGTGTGTGTGTGTGTGTGTGTGTGTGTGTGTGTTTTCAGGGGCCAAGCAGACACCGTTAGATTTGCATGTGTACACACACACACACACACACACACACAAACAGGAAAATATCATGCCTAACACAGACAAGGTCACACATGGAAACACATACATGATCAAAAAACCCACGTACATACAATACAATACAATTATGCATCTCAGAATAATGCAATAAAAACTGAGATTGACAGACCTAATTGCAGAGAAGCTTGTCTGTGGCCCAACACACACACACACACACACACACACACTAATGAGGAACCAACGGGAGCTACTGTTCAGCAGGCAATTATAGTGCGTGTGTGTGTGTGTGTGTGCGTGTGTGCGTATGTGTGTGAGTTTCTATTTGTGGGCATGCTTATTTGTGCAGCTACCCAGTGGCGTTGTCTCTTATCCTTAATGCCCAGATCTAATGTTGCATTCATTCATGACAACAGTCTTATTTTCATAAAGATACTTCATTGGCTATTATATGAATACGCAGTGCTTATGGGGAAATAGGCTAACAGGATCTTATGCCTCACGTGTGTCCCAACATAAACAGCATCAAAAGCAAAAGCTCGCTGGGATATCGTTCGACAACACCTGCAGTCAGTTGTTGTGCCAATGCCGTCTGTGTGTCTGTGGGGTGCAGCTCAGCACTAACTCCATCAATTTGACGCCTGTCGGGGTAAAGATCCGCTTCACCGGATGACATCGTGGGGAGACGTGGATGCAGGCAACAGGAAGGAAAAGGGAAAAAAACGTCGTTCATTTGCATACACTACCCCACGTCGAAATGAGACAAAGCCGTTTGACCGCCGTGTCGTCGTTCGACAGGCTTTGGCATTTCCTGCAGCATTTACATAAACGGGTAAGTTTCTCCACAGAGGTGACAAGTTGAATATTCATAATGAGACGATCGCTCGACGGGAAATACCGGCGCCCTTCCGAAGCGTGTTGTTCTCCGTCGCCTCTGTTACCTTGTGTTTGTTCACGTCTACCTTCGTGTCTGTCCGCTTTTCCGGCTGAATCAAATATCTCTTGTTGGACGATCATCACACAACACCGGTAAGATCACGCACACCTCCCTCTGTACCGAGACAACAATAAGCTATCCCCCCTTAAGCGCACACACATGTACACTCACGGACCGCGCGAGGAGTTTGGACGGAGGGCAGGTGTGAGAGTGGCTGCTGTGTGTGTGTGTGTGTGTGTGTGTGTGTGTGCCAGAGAACGAGGGACTACACAATAAAGGCGGGACCTATCGAAAATGGCTCGCAGCTGAAATTCATTATCACGTTCACGGGCCAATTAGGAGGCTCCTCTGTGGTTGACGCCGCCGTTTAACACTCTGCGGCGCTGCTACAGGGAGCGCGCCTGCTTTACATCTTGTTCGAGGTTGGCGTGTGAGAGTGTATGTGCGTGTGTGTGTGTGTGCGTGTGTGTGTGTGTGTGTGTGTGTGTGTGTGTGTCTTTCTGTCTGGTGTATTTTGTGTGTGGGTGGGTGTCTCTATGTGTGTTGGAGGTATATGTTTGTGTGCTGGGGGGGGTTGTGGGTGTTGTGTGTGTGTGTGTGTGTGTGTGTGTGTGTGTGTGTGTGTGTGTGTGTGTGTGTGTGTGTGTGTGTGTGTGTGTGTGTGTGTGTGTATTGTGTGTGTGTGTATGTGTGTGTGTGTGTGTGTGTGGTGGTGGCTTGGATGGTGTTATGAGGGGTGGGGGGGTGGGGGTGTGGGTGGGGGGGGGGGGGTGGGGGGGGGGGGGGGGGTGGGGGGGGGGGGGGGGGGGGGGGGGGGGGGGGGTGGGGGGGGGGGGGGGGGGGGGGGGGGGGGGGTGGGGGAGGGGAGGGGGGGGGGGGGGCGGGGGGGGGGGGGGGGAGGGGGGGACGGGAAGGGGGGGGGGGGGGGGGGGGGGGGGGGGGGGGGGGGCCTGTACCAGCACATCTCTAGGGGCCCATGCCTCTGCATCGGGGCCTGAATGCGGAAGAGAGAGCATTCACAAGCGATCTGCCACAACATTGCCTCATTTGTGTTTTCATCAATACACAATTTCCCCTCAAATTCTGTGTGTATGTGGTCGCGCGAGTGTGTCGTGTGTAGTGTAGCGTTGTTGTACTAGTGTGTGCGGCCGTGAGTGTGTGTGCGTGTGTGTGTGTGTGTGTGGTGTGTGTGTGTGTGGGTGGTGTGTGTGTGTGTGGTGTGTGGGTGTGTGTGTGTGTTGTGCGGCCGTGAGTTGCGTGTGTGTGTGTGTGTGTGCGTGCGTGCAAGTTAAAGCTATTGCTATTCCGTAGCCGGGGGCCCCTAATGGCTAAACAGATCCCATCATGTTTGCATTAGTAGACGAGATAGGCTCTGGTCCCCCGGGGGCCGAGCCGCAATGCCGACGATGCTCCCTTCCAGCCAGCCGGGGTTCGGTCCAGCACCCACACATCGGCCCATAGTCGCCCTATAGCTTCGGCTACACCATCCCCTCGCCTAGCGGGGTTATAACGTATACACAGGGACCTTCACTTCACATTGACTGACCTAACCTCAGGGGTTAAATACAGCCCGCTGACCTTGTCTCGTCCATAGCGCCCGACCCGTAACGTAGTCACCTTCCCATCTGACAAATGCATCCGTACCTCCGACCTCGTTGTCATCTCTCACAACTGGAACCGCTGGAACTTCCTCTTTCCCGACATGAGGTCACCCCGTCTTTCACCTCGAAAATTGTCCAACTTGAAGCGCGGCCCGTCGGCCCGGTCACATGACCCGACTTCAGCGCGGATCTGGGATTTTACTGAGCACTCAGCACAACTTCAACAGACAGCATGGCATCATATGGGCCAGTGTGCAGCCATACTGTAGGACCCCACTCATTTTGACAAATGAAGTTCTAGTTAGCCACCCCACTCATGATTGAAGACCTATTATGATCAATCATGCTCATGCAATTACATTGCCAGCTCACCACTAACTACGCACTTAGCAATCACCAATGTGTAAATGGTTATTAGAGGGAATTGTTGAATTCATCTGGGATTATTTGCAGGAAAAACTGCACATTATCCGTTTTTGATAGCCCATGCAGCTCTTGGCAGCTCCTGCGATTTGCTCTCAATGTTCTTCTTCTTCTTCTTCTTCTTATTATTATTATTATTATTATTATTATTATTATCATTATTATGAAAGTGTTAGTGAACTCCCAGCTTCAACCACTGCCCAGACAAAGCTTCAGGGTCGCTTCGATGTCACAAAGAAAACCCAACTTGAGTTTGGAGCAGAGTAGAACATTGTGAAACTGTTTGGCAGAGACTGGCAAAAAAATAAAACCTCGGATTTTATACCTGTTCTCTAACCTGGGGTCTCATTAATAAAACATTGGGTAGGATCCATACTAAAAGTGTGCGTATGCACAAAAGCTAAAAATTGTGTGCGCAAAAAAAATCCAGTGTGAGACAGAGAGAGAGAGAGAGAGAGGGAGTTGCAGTCTCCAGAGCTCCCCTGAACGCGCCACACAAGGAAGGCCCCAGCATTCCCCCCTTGACTCCACTGACTCCATGACTAATATCTCCTGACTAAAACCGTGCGTTTGCACACCGGCAGGCAGTTTTCCCTTTATAAATCACGGTCCACGTGAAAATGTTCTCAGGTGGACCCGCCTCCTATCCCACCCCCTACCCTCCCAAATTCAACCGTAAATGGTCAATGCAAAACACCTTATGAATATTAATGTCTTAAAATGACCAATAGGAACCTAGAGGAAGATGACGTCAAAGAGAAAGCGATCAGTGTGAGAGCCATGATGTCTGACATATGAACCGTCACGTGTGAAATATCAACGACATTAAAAGATCTCGTCAAAGTGAACCTTAATTGTCTTCTTCTAAACTCGGAGGTGACTGGAGAAGGCAGTGGTGTCTCCGCTCTGTGAGCCTGACAGCAGTCCTGTTCACTGCAGAGATTCTACTGTACTACCACTAAAATCCTTGGTGATATACTATATGCACAGTATTAGAGATAGACATATTTTTCAACTATATTATTGCTTTGTTCTGCAATTCTTTACGTCTGTTTATGTGATGTACTGTTGGATTTCTACAGATGAGGGTCATTTCACCAGTTACCCTGCAGTGTGTTGACATATATATTACTAATGTTACCATACCACGTTTAAAACAAGAACATTTTGGGTTCACTGCCACTTTAACATTGCTTAGTTATATTGCTTAGGACATATGAATCTGCTCCAACGGCTCTGCACCTTTTTCTGATCGTGTTGTGGAGTGTTCTGACTGAGGTAAGGACAGCAAACCCAGTGAACTCACCGCTTCAATCATTTCCTTCTTTATTGTTTTACCTTCTCCTTCAATCTCATCTCATCTTCATGTTATATGTTTATTGATAAAGGTCCACAGAGACAGACGGCAATGAGATTCCGAGATCCTCCTCTCGTCTGGATAGCTACCGTGAAGTTCGGAAAAAAAAAGTGAATAATTGATATGTTTATAAATTATTCACATTACCAATTTATGCTAAACCAAATGCAAGAACCAGTGCTTTCTGCGGATTCCGACAGGCAAATGTTCACTTTAAAAGTGAGCTTCTTTGGTAACCAAAGTATTCTTGTTTCTTATTGCATACATTAGCACGTGCCAAGATGATATTTTCACGACTAGCAAATCGATGTATTACTTTAGTGCAGATTGAATGCAATTAAAGGTGCTGTAGGTAAGATTTAACAAGAAAATATGTTTTGAGTTGACTGCACCTGCCTCTCTGTACGAGACAACTTAGACGTTAGACGTTAAATCCCGGCTTATTTCTGACCAATCAGGGCATCTCTTCACTAATTGGTTCGGGGAATACATCTTGCCTGTCAATCACAGGTGTGTGAAATGCAAAACTTCTCAATGGGAGAAGGGACCTTTCTTTTTTCGTTGTTTAGTCTCTCTCTCTCTCCCTCTCTCTCTCTCTCTCTCTCTCTCTCTCTCTCTCTCTCTCTCCTCTCTCCTCTCTCTCTCTCCCTCTCTCTCTCTCTCTCTCTCTCTCTCTCTCTCTCTCTCTCTCTCCATTTACTTACCTACATAAGCGACACTCAGAGTGCAATCAGGTTCTGTGGCGGCCGGGATACAACCGGCGGGGGGGGGGGGGTGGCGGGGTGCGGGGTCCGCTCTGCCATTAACCTTGTGGAACCACTGGTGTAGAACATTGCTATGACAGGTCGTAAAATAAAAAAAATAAAAAAGGAAAAGGTGTATAGGCAAGCAGAAGTCATTTATCGGTAACACATGGGCTGCAGCGCTGGTCAAATATTTATCTGAGCTTTGCACCCAAGCATTTTTCTTCCATGGGAAAAACGGCCCCCTCGCGCGTTGACAGTCATATTGATATCCAGGGCGGTGTATTCGCTCTGTTCTGTAATTGCTGTGTCAGCACTAAGAGGACGTCGTCGCACTTACTCCCGGCGGTGAACGGAAAAAACCAAAAACAACAACGGCAAAAAATTTAAGTCTTCCTCTGGCCTCCTGTCGCATCTCGTCGCCTATTTAAACATCACACACACACACACACACAGGGGGGGGCCAGTGTGTGTGTGTGTGTGTGTGTGTGTGTGTGTGTGTGTGTGTGTGTCTCTCTCTCTCTGCGCTCTCAGCTCTCAGGATGATAATCTGAATGGACGGCAGACGACGGCCTCTGCTTATTGGTTTTCTACCTCTGATGTTTTCCTTTCACCTGAAATATATGTATAGCCACTGTATGTATTTCACAGAAGTAATCCATTGTTCTGAAATACATTCCCTCTTTTTTTTTTCGACATACATACGATCATCCTTATTTCATCTCAACCTTGTGTTGTTTTTAAAGCTGCCCTTGACTGCATTCCTTCATCTCTAGTGGTTTCAATCTCCCCTGTTGGGAGATTGGTTTTTTTCTTTCCTGTTTCCAAATGGGGAGGCCAGGAGGGTTTCTGCATATCAAGTGTTTTATTTTCGTCGCACACACACACACACACACCCACCCGTCCACCCTCCCGTCCCCAGCCCTCCCGTCCGGGAGTCCAGCAAGGACAACTAAAGGCGACAATGAGCCCTCCTCCGGGGAACTGGCTTAAGCCTCGCTAAGCAAGGACGCCCAGGCCTGCTGCCGGGAACCTTGGGTAGCGTAGTTCTTACCCCCCTTGCCCTCTCAGAGGACTACAATAACCATAAATACGCAAACAAGCAGGGAATCAACACTATGGGGTCAGTGAGCGTTGTTCAAAGATGAGCACTAAACGATGTTGTTCAAACAAATGATATTGTGACGATTTTGACAGATACTGCAATTGAAATATGATTAACCTTTATATTTCCGAACACTATGTTACACTGTTGTCTTCGGATCACCATAGTTTGAATAAAGTTTGAATAAATAAGTTACATGACATACTGACGTGATAAAAATTCACAAATAACACCAAATGACCCATGAACCCGAACGCAATTTAGTCTAATAAGCAGGAGAGGTCATATCCGAAGTCCAGATGCAGTCAATTCTCAGGTCTGTACTACAACACTATTGTTACG
>PIJE02001033.1:32500-37500 GCA_002895965.2 Coryphaenoides rupestris | reverse complement strand
ACAATGACCAAACATAGTCACAGTCGCACCATCAATGGATTATTCAACCTTTGACCAGCTCGGTCCCACAGAGATCAAGAGTCTCTTGTTCCACGGAGGACCCGGTGACATTTCAACATTAAACATGAATACACGGTTTCACTGATGTATTAAAAATGCCTTAAATCAAAGTGCAAACGGTCTCATATTGACATTTATCGTATATTTCTTACATAAGAATGTTGATATCAAATATAGTGTTCTGGAGATACGTTATGTAACGTTATCTCAGCACATGAGACGTCACCTCTCCTGTGGAAACGGTGGGCATCATGAGGATTGTAAATCATTTGTTCTGCAATAGAATCCCGGGCGTCTGAATAAATAAATACACCTCAAGAAAAAAACGCAGACACCGCTGCAAATATGTCGTCTACGGGCGGCTTCTGGACATGCTGTCTGTGTTGTTTTTTTGCTGCTTTACAGACCGTTAATGTATGAGGAAACAGAGTGGTTTCTGATTAATATTTCATGTTGAAAATGCTATACGTATGGCTGGCAGCAGGCACGCTGTGTGTGTGTGTGTGTGTGTGCGTGTGTGTGTGTGTGTGTGTGTGTAGAGGTGTGTGTGTGTGTGTGTAGGTGTAGGTGTGTGTGTGTGTGTGGTGTGTGTGTGTGTGTGTGTGTGTGTCTGTGTAGGTGTGTGTCTGTGTGTCTGTGTAGGTGTGTGTGTGTGTCTGTGTGTGTGTGTGTATGTGCGTAGGTGTGTGTGTGTGTAGGTGTGTGTGTGTGTATGTGTGTGTGTGTGTGTGTGTAGGTGTGTGTGTGTGTGTGTGTGTGCGTGTGTGTGTGTGTGTAGGTGTGTGTGTGTGTGTAGCTGTGTGTGTGTGTGTGTACAGTATTGGGTCTCAGACTCACGCCATCTTTAATACGTGTGACAGGTGACCGGGGAGTTGAGGGCTTCTGCAGATAGGAAGCCGTTGGCGCGACGTATTCAAGCACCTGCACTGTAAATAATACAAGAACAAAATAAAGACATTGCTCGCTATATCTATTCAGACTTCAACCTTTTTTTCGCGCCTATATCGTGGGTGTGGGCGGGCTGAGAAGTAAGTGCTAATACTCGGGTGTGATATGCCTTTTTTTTTCCGCGTGCCACTTATTTGAATTTTAATGGCGTCGAAAAGGGCAACATAGCAGAACAGAGCAGATAAACACGTTCTCAAGCAAATATTTTCAATTTTGCAGGTGCAGCTTTGTATTGTGTTGTCCGGGGTGTTTTGTAATATTCCCGTTGATCCGTTTTGCGATATTCTCCTGTCGTTGTTCGCCAGCCTTCTGTAGGGTAATGGGGGCGGCGGCGGGGGGGGGGGGGGGGGGGGGGGGGGGGGGGGGGCTTGGATCCAAGATGCAGAGCAGCAACCAGAAAGCACTGACGCAAACCAACGCTTTAGAGCCACCATAGTGTCTCACACACACACACACACACACACACACACACACACACACACCCACACACACACGCACACACACGCACACACACACACGCACACACGCACACACACACACACACACACACACACACCCACCGTCACGCACGCACACACACACACACACACACCGTCACACATACATACACACGCACACACCTATGCACATACACACACACACACACACACACACACACACACACACACACACACACCGTCACACACACACACACACACACACACACACACCCACCGTCACGCACGCACACACACACAATCAACATTTGTCACCTTCCGTCTACGTCTCGTCACTCAACTCTTTCCCTCATGTTGGGTTTTTTTTTTACACACACACACGCACACGCACACACACACACGCACACACACACACACACACACACACACACACACAAGAGGCATCCCTGCCACTTATCTCCGTCATCACTCACAGGCCAAGGCGTAGCTCTTTCGCTCCTCCGCCACACTGCTGCGGAATTAAAAACACAATGAAAGAAAGTGGAGGAGGAAAAGTGTGTTGGGGATGGGGGAGACGGCGGGTGTAGGAGTGCTGGTGGTGGTGGTGGTGGTGGTGGTGGTGGTGTCGGGGGGGGGGTGGAGGGTTGGTAATAAGTTCAGGAGGTGCTCTCATGTTTTCTGAAAGGGGCCACTTTGGCAGCAACACCCACCCTTCTTCCTGACACGCATCCAATTTCTCGCCGGCTGACGGCCCGTCCTCTTAGCACAAGTGATGGGACAATTCCCCCGCAAAAGAGGAGAGAAGAAGAAAAAGGCACAAACAAACACAGCCGCCTGAGGATGGATATCTATCTATATCGATATATATAGATAAAGATGTATATATATATATATATATACAAAAAACGGACATTGAGGAATAGCAAATGAAGAGCATTTGCTTGTAATCTGTGAACAAAAAATATATATATACACACACACACACACACACACACACACAGTAAGTCTCCTAAGTGTGGACACCTCAGCGGGAAACGGAGGATTTTTTTATTTGCCACCGAAATCAACAAAAACTGTTCTCAAAAAGCGAGTTTAAAAGGTAACGCTGGTCCTGGCTGGCGGCAATTCTCCTCGCTTTCGACTACCTGCATGTTACCGTTCTCAAAGTCGCCGTCGCTCCATAAAACAACGACGACGACAACAACAACAACAACAACCGCCAAGCTTCTTTTTTTTTTGCAGTAAATGTCTGATCACGTCTTTTACTGCAATACGTGCCGTTTTCCCTGGGATTTGGTCAATTTGATTGCTCTAAAGAAATACCAAGAAGACAGAGCGGTTTTTTGTTTTTGTTACGTTTGTTTTTTAAGTGCGGAGATGTGTGGTGACTGGGCAGCAGGCAGCAGCTCTCTCCATCACTGTCTGGAGGTGCAGAACACATCCGATACATGCAGGTCACACCTCCAACCTACTCCACCTACATGTGTGTCCACACTGAGGCCTTGTGGTTGATGTCTCTGCTGTGATCAAGCCAAGCAGCTTCAGCCCCCCCCCCCCAGCTGCTGATCAGACAGCATTCCCGCTCAATCAATCAATTCCATTGCATTCGGAGTTCCATGCGCTAAATGCCGAAGTATTTAAGAGTCTCGTTGTAACTGTTGCTTGCATTCGCCGGCCTCAGCGCCATGTGTGTCATTACAGTCTTTACAGTCTTTATTCAACACAGCAATACACCATCATCTTTATTACTCTCCGATGATTTAAAATCGTATTTTATTTCCATAAGCGTCACCCGGTTGATAAGCACACCTACACGTCCTAATCCTAAACGTCATGATACATCATTTGCTATTGATTTGATCCTGACTAATGTGGGTCATGATACACTGCTATCGGTGTATTCTGCCGCAATGATCTCAGAGTCCAGTTTTATTCTCACAAGAAATGTAAAGCATGGGCCGAGGCTAGAAAGTCTTGTACATATGCGGTGACCGGTTATGAGACAAACTACATAAAAAAATGTACGGCTCGGATTTTTACTTGAAGATGATTGGACAAAATTTGATGGATCCTGGGAAATTCTGGACAACGATTAAGTCTTTGTTTGTGAACAGTAACACTCATGAACTGCCTGCTTGTGTTGTGGACGACGCTGTTCCAGTCCATGATCACACTGTGAACGGTTGCATTGTTTTAACAAGCGCTTAGTTTCTTCAGGCTTGCTCCTTCACTCCACCTCTTCTGTGATATTTAAACCCTTGTTCATCTGAGTCCATAAAAGTCGACCAAATCGCTTTTACTTGTCATCCTTTTCAATAAAGGAAGTACCCGGTGGCCTCATTGTTCCAGGTCTGTTAAAGCCTGCAGGTCCGGATACTCTAGATGCAAATCTCTCAAAAGTAAAGGCAGTGGACTTCGTGTCACGTTTTAATCTCACCGTGGAATATAACGAAATTCCGATTAGCTGAAAATCTAATTCCGGTGATCTGGGGAATCCCCACCTGCTAAAGTAGGGAAACCCGACTGTCCCTAATCATTTTTGGCCTATTTCGAAATGATCTCTTCTTGCCAAATAAATTGAATCTCTGATTGCTCTCCAGCTTAAGGTATTCCTACAATCTCAGGCTAGCCTTTCTTCTTTTGAGTCTGGCTTCAGGAGAAAGTAAACGGTAAATGGGATCGCATTCATGAAGCGGTTTACATTGCCTCACGTTCAGCCATTCGTGCACCGACGGCGGTGTCAACCATGCGAGGCTAACGGCCAGCTCATCGGAAAGTAGTTAGATGGGTTAGACGTCTTGCTCAGGGACACCTCAAAACGTAGCTAGGAGGAGCCAAGGCGTCGAACCATCAACCTTCCAGACTTTCCAGACAACCGCTCTCTAGCTCCGGAGCCGCCACTGCCACCCTAGCCTAGAGCGCAGTACTATCACCGCAGCTATGCAGGTGATGAATGACATCACTTGAGTCACTTGATAAATAGCGTCACCGTGTTTTTTTATAGACGCGTCGAAATGCCTTTTAGTTTTGAGGGAACGCAGGCCATGGCAATATTTGTCTCACTGAACCGACGAGATTCACTCGGCTTGGGTTTTCTAATGACTTGTCTGTAGCAACAATCGTAGCTTTTTGAATGATGTGTGTGTGATCGTGTAGACACTGGCATTGAAGTTCCCCCGGCGGTCTGTTCTGTTCCGTGTTCTGCAGATTTGTGTTTTTTGCGAAGCGTCTTTGTTGGCCCTGTTTACCAACCATGTATCTACCTATCTTATTGTAGGAGTGACTCGGTGGCCATTACCTTTCATTCCCATTATCTGTACGCATAGAGCGAGGGTGGAACTGGCTTCAGACTGACACCAAAATGAAGGAATGTGTTTCTTGAAATGTTTTTAAAAGCTTTCATCAAGGGGTTCAAATCTGCCTCCATAGCCTGTCAATGTTTTTAGTATTGACTTGCTTATTTACAGTATATCTCGATAAATCAGATTTTATCTGTAATTTTTTCTGTTTATACGATTCGTTTATGCTCTTCATCTCTGTAAACTGTATCTTGAC
>PIJE02001033.1:25000-30000 GCA_002895965.2 Coryphaenoides rupestris | reverse complement strand
CCCCAGGCTTCCTTCTCCCCAGCCACACTCTCTAGTTCCTCCTGGGGGGTCCCGAGGCGTTCCCAGGCCAGACGAGATATATAATCCCTCCAGCGGGTTCTGGGTCTGCCCCGGGGTCTCCTCCCAGTTGGACGTGCCCGGAAAACCTCCAAAGGGAGGCGCCCGGGGGGCATCCTAATCAGATGCCCGAACCACCTCAGCTGACTCCTTTCGATGCGGAGGAGCAGCGGTTCTACTCCGAGCTCCCTCCGGATGTCTGAGCTCCTCACCCTATCTCTAAGGCTGAGCCCAGCCACCCTGCAGGGGAAACTCATTTCGGCCGCTTGTATCCGCGATCTCATTCTTTCGGTCACTACCCAAAGCTCGTGACCATAGGTGAGGGTTGGAACGTAGATGGACCAGTAAATCGAGAGCTTCGCCTTCTGGCTCAGCTCCCTCTTCACCACAACGGACTGGGACTTGTGAGTATCCCCACACCCGCCTGGCGCCTCACACCCTGGGCAACTCCGGAAAAGGAGAGGGTCCAGCCCCTCTCCAGGAGTTTGGTTCCAGAACCGGTGCTGTGCGTGGAGGTGAGCCCAACCATATCTAGTTGGTACTGCTCCACCTCCCGCACCAGCTCCGGCTCCTTCCCCGCCAGTGAGGTGACGTTCCACGTCCCTAGAACCAGTCGGCGATGCTGGGGATCCGCACGCCCAGGACCTCGCTTTTGCCTACCACCCGGTTTACAATGCACCCGACCCCAATGACTCTCCCTGCAGGTGGTGAGCCCACAGGGAGGTGACTCCACGTAGTCTTTTCGGGCTTGGCCCGGCCGGGGCCCCGTGGATCCAGGCCCGGCCACCAGACGCTCGCCGACGAGCTCCCCTCCGAGGTCTGGCTCCAGAAGGGGGCCCCGGTTTCCCTTGTCCGGGCGAGGTGACTGTGTTCTTCGGGAGTCTCTTCATGGGGTCTTTGAATCGCTCTTAGTCTGGCCCCTCCCCTGAGACCACTTTGCCTTGGGAGCCCCTACCAGGGGCTAATGCCCCGGACAACACAGCTAGCTCCCAGGGTCACGGGGGCACCCAAACCCCCCCAGCACGATAAGGTGGCGATTCTTTGGGGGGGAATATGGGAACCTGCCCCGGGTAATAGAACAGAGAACGGCAGAGTGGAACTACAATCTGGCAGAGCGGCAAGGCCTGCAGCGCTCCTGGACCAGACGAGTACCGTGGGTTTCTATATAAATATGCGACTGTTGTAACTACACTGTGACTGGCAGCGTAGGCCTCAGCATGCCTTCCGCTAGATTAGCGCCTGGGGTGGACTGAATGTGATTCATTATGGAGCGAGCGTAATGCATGATAGATGCTGTCCAGGGAGCCGTGCTGCTGCTGCTGCATCACTTCCTCCACAACATAGCAGAATGTGTTCCACTTGGCCTCGTCCAACACACAACTGCCAGGTCTTCTGAAAGACTCTGAACACTCAAACTAAACACTAAAACTTGAACACTAAAGTAGAAAAAAAATACTATTTTTATATATTTTACAAGATTAGGAGACATGCGCTTCAGCACAAAGGACGAGTGAAGGGGGTTTATGGAACCCGAACCTCGTGGCTCTTTTGATTGGAAGAATGATCAGTTTCTGTGGTCACGCGGGACACACACCCGGGGTGGCTTCACACATCTGGAGTGTGTGTGTGAGAGAGAGTGCACCTCCCTCCTCGCTCTGCTGAAGAGCTGTCGAGAGCACAAGTAATGTTGCCTTGGAAACGCATTGCGCCTTCTTCACATCTTAACGATCGAAGAAGCAAATATAACGCGAAACCGACCGGCAGTCCAAATCAATCGCTTTGTAATCTACGGTGACGCTACACCTACTAGGATGAATCTACGAAATACACCGCTGCGACATTGCTCACTTGTTTGAAGGATAAAGGCGTATAATCATCAATTATTGTAGTTTTTGTTTATTATAGTCAGTCCCTAGTGTACTATAAACTACTATACATCCACCCTCGGTCTAGACACACACACACACACACACACACACACACACAGAGTGGCGGTCCGAACCCAAACAGCGATGCCCGCAGCCTCTCTCTCTCCAGCTGCTATAGGTGGGAGTTTACAACATGGGCCGAGGGAAGTGTTTGGAAATGAAAATGAAATGCTACACGATTCCATCAGCGGCAAGCCCATACGCTCACTCCTCCTGGCGCTACGGCGGGAAAAAAAAAATCTATATCGAGTGGTATCGACATGTGATGGCAGTGTGTAATGTGCATGGTGGTGATGGCGGCGATGACGGCGATGGTGATAACGGTGGCGCTAATAATGTGGATGTTGATGATGTGAGATGACACCGACAATTGCGTCTGTGAAGACATGGCTGGAGAGAGAACAACGACGTCGACGGAGACGAACACGAGCGCGCGGTCGGGCGGAAGTTTTTGTTTCAACATCTTTTCCTCCACGACTCCTCTCCTCCTGTTCTGTCCTCAGAAAATCCTGAAAAACGTTGGAATAAAGTTCTTGGTTGTTGTTGTTGTTGTTGTTGTTGTTGTTGTCGATGATACTTTTTCCAGTTTTTCTGTCTTTGTGGTCGATGCAGTGAGATGTTGTTAATCAATCAGTATGGACCTTTGTGAACTGTGGATTTTCTCAATGTTTGTTTGTTTTCGTGGTGGATACTCAACATCCCAGTGTCTTCTTAAAGAACCTGTTTGTCTCGGTATAGGATACTTCTGGTTCGTTATCTTTGTTAGACTTCTGAGAGTGACATTGTCTATGTTTGAACTAAGTCTTAGATCGTAACAGTTCAGTACATTCAGTAATATCAGTAAATAACTCATCTCTCCATCTCCCATTGAATTCAATCAGCTTTATTGGATGTGACCATATCTTTATTGAGCCAGTGCCTTACATTTATCACATCAAATCATTTCATATGTTCATACTATTACAGAGTTGTTATACGATTATATCGAGACTATACGTCTAAGTCACTTTAATAACTACATGTAAGCAAAGAATACACAGCAGTTAATGCACTAATTAGCAAACTTTCTGCCATAGAGAAGTTGTGAAAGAAAGAGAGAGAGAGAGAGAAAAAAAAATCATCTTTGATAACTGTTCTCCCACTTTTATGCATTTTTTTGTCTTCCTTTCGTGCCGCCTATCGACTGAGTCTCGGTTTTCGCCGTAAAATACGCTCATTTGCGCGACGCGACGCGACAGCCCCTCGAGCGGCGAGACGACAAGCTGTTGACATGGGTCTGGACGTGTCACGTAAACACGAGGGAACCGCAACGTCTTCCTCAGACGTCTTCTCCTCCTTCCCGACGGCGTCCAATTAGTTCTTATTACCGCATATTGTCAGATATTCATCTTGACTCGCGAGCTAAGCCGCCGTACAAATCCTGCGAGCAAGGGGACTGCCGTGCTGTGCGTGTGTGTGTGTGTGTGAAGCGACGTCCGGCAAGGGAAAAACTAAAAACAGATCGCAATTGCCAATTGTCTACTTGTCACTTGCCGTGTGTGTGTGTGTGTGTGTGTGTGCGTGTGTGTGTGTGTGTACGTGCACACATTGAGAAGTCATCGAGCAGAGCGGTAAAAACAGGCCGGGCAAATTCACCCAATTTATTTGAGCTCATTTGCGCCGCGAAAGAAGAAAAAGCACGGCTGGCTCAATATAGGACCCGCAACATGAAACATGAAAGGATCTTGAGCCGGAGAATCCAATTTCCCCCATTTTTTTTTAATGAACAAAGCTCCTTGTTGAAGCGGTTCCCTGGTTCCTGACGACTGAACTGATAAAGCGGCTCTTCCGGCGTTCGAAACTGTGCTTTTTTTTTGCGTGACTCAGCTGTAATGTGTACGCTAACTGTTAACAGTCCCCCCCCCCGGAGCAAGAAGTATAACAATATAAAAATGATGAACAATAGACAACAGCAAAGTAAATGATTGTCATCAAGCTATTTGTACATTCTGCCCATAGCACACAACTCCACCTCGACACGTGAAAACCTGTCCTCCAACTCAAACCTGTTATGGTGAGTTCCGTGATGATGATGATGATGATGATGATGATGAGAGGCCGATCCCATGTCGATACCACTGCCATCACAGGGGGGGGGGGGATGTAATTACCACAACATCGCACAGTTGAGCAGTCCATTTTGGAAGCGTCCGCTGTGATGTGGAAGAGTTGATTTCAAACGCACGGAAGACGCAAGACGCCGCCTGGCTGTCCGGCAGTACAACAACAACTACAACTACAACTACAACTACAACTACAACGACCACAACAATAACAGCGAACACTTTCTTTATTCTGCTCGTGCTTGCTGGTAGTACAACGTGGCAATAAGCTCACCTTTGCCTTCCGGATGAGACGAGGTCAGGGCGGGGCTCTGCTTTCAGGACACCCTGGCTTCTCAGGAGACCAGGATATAAGCTCTCTGGCAATTATGACCAGAGGCCCTATAGACACATAGACACACAGCCAGAGTACCCCATCCCCTGCCTCCCCCAGGTAAGCTTGTGCCCAAGCCCAATATACCCAAACTCATGCACACACACACACACGCACACGCACACACGCACACACGCACGCACACACACACACACACACAAGAATAGACGCACTGACCTCAAGAAGAAAAAAAAAAGGAAGAATGAGATGATATTTTCACTGGGGAAATTAACATTGCTGCAGTGAACGGGTTCGATATTAGAATGACATCACAGTTTTACTTCTTGTTCCCTGCGTGGCTGTGATTGGGTACATCGGTATCGTGTACAAATTGCATATACAGTAGTATAATACCACCGTACCCAAGTGTTCATATACGAAAATGAACCACATCCCCAAGTGTTCACCAGGTACCAAATTCTCATATTGTACAACGTACAAAGTACATATAGTACAAAGTACCACGTACACACAAGTGTTCAGATAGTACATTGTACCACCTCGTACGCTGCAGGTGTCTGCACACGGGATCGCCGCTAT
>PIJE02001033.1:0-22500 GCA_002895965.2 Coryphaenoides rupestris | reverse complement strand
TTGTGCCTCTCCCAAATCGATTATCGCTAGTTTTGCGGTGTGCGATTATCTTGTCATGTGAGTCGTGTGCGCCGTTTACTGATTAAATCTGAAGCCTTCCGATTGAAAGTTAGGCCCCGAAGAAAACAGGTTTAATATTGAAATCTTAAAATCATCACAGCCCCGGATCAATCCTGCAGCGTGAGATGTTCAGTGAACTCGGCAAATAGCAAATGAAAACTGATCGTAAAAAGTGACGCTTTAATGTGCCGAATCTTAATGTCAAACACTAAAATCCATACATCCAATGTCACCCAAAATGGCCAAAGCTGTAACATTAGTTTTTTTGTATTTATTATTATAACTCATTGAATCTCCAGGAATAGGTTTCTCTTTTCTGGATGACCGAGGGTTTGACAACCCTACATGTTTGGTGAGGCATTATTAATGTTGTCATATTGTTCGAGTTAGTTTCTTGTTAGATAGCCTGCATATGGTTCTACATTGTGTTCAACAGTTCAACAGTACATTAAGTGAAACTGAACTATTTCACTCTATCGTCATCAAGCTCAGCACTAAAGTGTTAGCTCTGATACAACGCTCTATAGAAATTCATATAATAGCCATGGACGTATCGACTATAACTCTCTGTGGGAATGCGTGGTGCATGTGGTTGGTCAGGCGAAACCGCAGGTTGCTGGCAACATCTGCAGCCGGCCTGGAGCGGCCCGAGACCCAGCCATGCCTCTGCCAGGTAGGACAACAGCCGAAGGCCCGAAGCTCCAGGAGAGAGACGGGAGATCGTGCTACGTCGCCTGGTGGAGGGTGGCCCTACCGATTACTGTTCCAGGCCCTCCAACGAGCTCCACCACGGCCTAGATGCCAATCCCCACCCAGCCCACCCAGGCAGCCCGGCAACATGGGGATTTTCCCCAAGCCTCAATTCAGTGTCGGGGGTCTGTGGGAATGCGTGGTGCGTGTGGTTTGGTGGCTGGCTGGCCTAATTAGCCTCACCTGGCCCCGTTAGGATCAAGCTATGCTACGTTGGCGATGTTACACGTGTGCTAGTTAGTGCTCCCCAGTGTGCGCGCTGGTGGCTGACTTAACCTTTGGTGCACTGATTGCCCGAATGCACCACGGGCTAGGTGAGGCTAATTAGGCCAGCCAGCCACCAACCGCACGCACCACGCATTCCCACACTCTCCACGTGATCATAACGTCCGTCTACTATGGTTAACGTCCACGATTTAAACTCATGTCACGTTTTGATTGTGAGAGTTTAGTGAGAGTTTCAGTTTTGACAATTTGGAACCCGGGCTGTTAATGAGTGGAATTGGGTGGTGTCTGGTCAGCGTTCCAAATCATTCCACTCCACGCGTGACAGTAACGTGTTGGGATGTATCATTACATGCCGTTGTGTGTGTGGTCTCTCACAATTTGAGAGAAATGTATAGTCTGTCCCCCAGCGGAAGCAGGAACATGCCTCAGCTCCTCCAATAAACCGGACCTGGTGGTGGAAACTCCCAAACCATGAAATAACTTTGTATGATGTTAATTTAAACATGTTTATTATCCCCCCCCCCATAGAAAACCTGGAATTGGCTTATTCACAGCCGGCCGACATGACGCTTTCCCCGGCATCCGATGAAATCCTGACACTACACTCCACAAATCCAGGAGGAACGTTTGAGACACGAGAGAGAGAGACAAAAAATACCGCCGTCGCTATTTCGGTCAACGAGTGGATGCTTTTCTGTCAACTCGGGAGACAAGCAAAGTGAAGTCATGTAAAGGTGCCAAAAGTAGCCGGGTCACGGCACTCCGGAGTGTGGGCGGGCGGGTGACAAGCGCCGCATGACATTTACAAAAGGACACTAAGGGGGGTAGGGAAGGCTAAGGTGAGCGTGTCGGGAGAGGAGCCACCGCGGTAACGACGGGCCCGTGCGGCTGCCAGTAATGGCTTCACACGCCGCCGGCCGTACTGCGCCGGAGTGGCCGCCCGGAATTGGGTGACACCCGTTGCAGTGCAGAGACACGGGTAAGCGGAGTGCAGAACACACACACACACACACACACACGCGACGAACACACACACACACACACACAGACCGTAATAGTGAAGTTGACGAGATACAACGGGTCTTTGCACACCAGCAGCCTCTCATGGCCACTGTTAGCCTCGCAGCACCAGTATGAACACAAAAAGTCAGGTAAAAGTAAAGTAGTCTTTTTGTTTTAATTTATGTTAATTAAAAACATCACTGTCTATTGTGTTGGTCGACGTTATGTGCGGCCACATGCACACGGCCAGACAAGACAAAGAGATAGATAGATTTCAGAAAATGCATGTTCGCTTACAAATGTCTGTCTTACGAGGTGGCAAGATATTGCTGTTCACACACACACACACACACACAGACACACACACACAAACACAACACACACACAAACATACAAGTTTTAGTTCTTTCGGTTCTCGCAGAAAGAGCAATCACAGAGGATAAATTGGCAAATGCCAAACAAGGATTAATGGATTAATAACATCTTTAAATATCCTTCTAATATTGTGTTCAGGTGTACTTTCTTCACACACACACGCACACGCACGCAAGCACACACACACACAGACACACACACGCACGCACACACACACTCACACACTTTCTTGTACAACAGTAATAGTGTGGGAGCTAAAAACCAATCTTGCAGACAAAAAACTGCCTCTCTGTCTTCATGTAACAGCACACCCGCTCGGTGTGTGTATGAGTGTGTGTGTGTGTGTGTGTGTTGTGTGTGTGTGTGGTGTGTGTGGTGTGTGGTGTGCTGTTGTGAGATGTGGAATGTGTGGTGTGTGTGTGTGTGTGTGTGTGTGTGTGTGTGTGTGTGTGTGTGTGTGGTGGCTTGATCAACAACCTTGGGTTCTTGGGGCTTCCATTAAAGTACAGTCCATGTAATCAACACAGTATTACGGGCAACAGAAATCGAAAATATACCGTGATGTGTGTCTGCGTGGGCACGGTGTGTGTGTGTGTGTGTGTGCGTCTGTGTGCATGTGTGTATGTGCACACATTTGTGCTGGTCTTTATGGCTTCCTCGTTCCTAAACTTTTCTAAACCTTTATTAGAATGTATATATGTACAGTATGTGTGTATAAGTTGGTCACGTCCATCCATCCAACTGTCCATCCATCTATCCATTTATCCATCCATCCATCCATCCATACATCCATCCATCATCCCATACATACATACATACATACAGTACATACTTTAATACATCTAGCCATCCATCCTTTCATCCACCCTTCCATCCATATATCCATCCATCCATCCATCCATCCATACATCTATTAATACATCCATCTATTCATACATCCATACATCCATACATCCATACATCCATACATCCATCCTTTCGCCTACGTTTTCGACAGAAAAAAAACAATCTGCTTTTTCTTCCTCTCCTCTCAGGAGAGCGTACTCATATTCTTCTGTCTGGCACACTCTTTGCGCAAGCCAATTAAAAATTGCATAGGCTAATAAGGCCACGGCAGCTTGTCAAGCGAAAAGCCTTGGAAATATCTTCCCATAAAAATGTGCGGATGGCATTTTAGCCAGATTTAAATACACCAGCTCCCGATTAAAGCACCTCTTGCTCAACCATCAGGTGTTTGGTTTGACTTCTATTCGGAGCAATAAGGTGTACTTTTTTGCCGCCCTCTCGAAATTCCGACATTCCTCGCTCACGTTAAGTCAGCGTCGGCGTCGGCAGGCGTGGCGTCGGGGACAGAGGGCCGTTCGTCCGGTAAAGTGAATACCTAAGTGAGATATGCCTCTGGATTCTATTAGCGGCTCCTTAGCTCAGGAAAGGTCAGACCTAATTTCCGCGGGGGGAGTTAATTACACGAGATGCCGGCTCTTTCCTTGGCCTTTTCGCTGCAAACAAGGGTCTCTCCGCAGAGGTCTGGCTCTCCCTCGCCTTATGACTCTATAATTATCTACTTGGTATTTAAACCTCAACCCGGGTCATAAAAGAGTAACTGAATATGAGACTAATTCCATGAGGTTGCAGCCATCTGAAGTAAAAAAAATTAAAATAAAAACATCTCAAAAGGTTAAAATCATGGCTGGTTAGGTCTGGGTTATCCAAGTGTTTATGGTTAACACAGTTCATGAGTAACAGGAGCTGCCCACGCTGCAGGGAATGGTTTGGAATGAACGCTTTTCTAGCGCCGACAATTTGTCTGTCTTGCAATCTGCAAAGAGACACATGTTAACCGCCAGTGGATTTGCAAAACAAAGCCTCAATCTATTCAAACATAATGGGGATGTGAATGGATCCTAATCCAAATGAAAAACATATTATTCTAGTTTAAAGAGGAATTAGTCAACATTTCGACTTTCCCCCCTTTTGAGTGTTTCCAAGCGGTATTATTCTTTTCACCGCTGTTGGAAAGACAATCCGCTGTCGCAAACACGATGGATTTCGGTGTTCCGAGTGCCTGCTTGTCAACTACATGATCCTAACAGAATGTAGTAACTTTCACCACATTTGAGGAATACCACCACAAGAAAACATGTTTGTTTAGATTATCTATGCTATTATTCTATTATTTCCACTATTATTTATTGTTATTATTATTCACTCATATTTCCCATTACAAAAAAGCTGTTCCTTTTGCTGGAAAGTCTGTAAATAGTGTGGATATTTGATTTTATTCCCTTCAATTTTGATATTTGTATTGTTCCATGCACATTCCAGGCATTGCCACTTTTTCATTTAACTTCATATCCTGTATGTCTATGTGACAATTGAACTTGTGTATTGAACCCGATCAGCTCCTTACCCAGAGGAGTTGTGGACAAAGATCGCCTTGTGCCGGAGGAGACGACCCATTCCTTCATTCCCATCATCGGGGTCCGTCAGTGTGGTAGGACTCTTACAGCCCCGCATACGTCTTGACTTTTGACCAACCTGAGAGCACTGGAACTGAAACTGACTTCACACTACCTTACCTGACATAGTTAGCTGAACTGACTATCACAAAGGAACTTAAAGGAAGAGACCAAAAGGAATCCTGGACTTTGGTTCCACTTCATATCGGTCTGGAGCCCCTATAAGTCCCGGAGGCTCTAAGTCCCGGAGGCTCTCTCTCCATCTAGTGAACGCCCATTCGAGGTTTACTCCTGTTTTGTTTTGTCTTCTATCACTCTCCCTCTTCATCTTCTTTGCCTTCTTCGTCAACTGGGTTATTTTTCCTTTAACGCGTTCAACTTCCACAGTTGCTTCGGATGTTCCACCGTCCATTGGCCCTACTGGCCTCGGATCATTATAGTAACCGACTTGTAAATTGATTTGTCGCGAACAAAACGGTGCCCGGTGGCAGACAGGATCGCAGAGTGAAATAGAGACTTATAATAGAATGAAACTTAACACGGATGGTGTCATTATTCTCCAGCCATGACACTGCGCAATCAACATCGACTTCATCGTTTTAAGTTCAAGCTAAAAAGCTTTGACGACTTCCACTTTAAAGAGAAGAGAAGTTGACTGCGAAACAAACAAGTATTCAGAGTGAAACGACTTCGTTGGCGGAGGAGGAGGAGGTCACAGGCACATGTTTTTCTGCGCCGCACCGGCTCATCCACGGGGGAAATTAACGATGGCAAACTGGAATTACATGAATTGCCGGGTAATCCTTTACCGTCGCCGGCCTAATCTGCACAGGGGGGGATGGATGGATCAAATCAGAGTGTGCATATTTTACCACAGCAATAAGGATTCCGGCAGGTGCTTTAGAGGAGGTGGTGGGGGGGGAGGGTGGGACTAGCAATCACAACCATGCCACACCCCACCCACCCCTACACCCACCTTGGGTGAGGTCAACCAGGTCATAATTCAGAACAAATTAAATTGACCGACTCGCTAAAAGAGAACACGGATCGCCGTTAATTGACCAGTTGCCGGTTCGATCCCCGGCTGCCCCTTGGCTAACTGCTGAGGTGTCCCGCAGAGCAAGACACTGCATGGTTGACACCACCATCAATGTACGAATGGGTAAATGTGAGGCAATGTAAATCGCCTTGGATAAAAGTGTTATGGAAATGCAATCCGTTTACTATTTACCATATACAGTATTTATGCAATAAGGTGTGTTGTGGAGATGTCTCTAAAGACAAGAAAAACTGCATCTTCAGTGTTAGAATAATTTCAGATCAGATGAGAGAGAGAGAGAGAGAGAGAGAGAGAGAGAGAGAGAGAGAGAGAGAGAGAGAGAGAGAGAGAGAGAGAGAGAGAGAGAGAGAGAGGAGAGAGAGAGATGAGAGAGAGAGAGAGAGAGAGAGAGAGAGAGAGAGAGAGAGAGAGAGAGAGAGAGAGGAGTGGGGAGAGAGAGAGATAAAAGAGATAGAGAACCATCGATATCGAGACTGAGAATGAATACCACATTTTAGCATGTAGTCATTAAATCAATTTCTGTGAACATTTTTAAAAAATTCTGTTTTTGAAAAGCGTAATTTCTTTGAGGACAATTCATTACTATCTATTTCATCTGTATGAGTGTGGAGTTTCGAACGAATCACACTGAAATAACAGCTCTTAAATCTTACCGACAGGATCTTTAATCAGCGGGCACAACGCCGCCATCCCTGTCCCTTCATGTGCGGCGGGGGTTCAATATGGTGATCAGTCTGGGCCAACACCCAGCCCCAGATAGATGTGTTCGAATCGACCGGTCGGCCTGGTCTCTTGTCGCACAGTCGATCAGGGGAAAAACGGGCGGTCGGACGGGCGGTCGGGCGGGCGTTGTACCTCGGCCCGGGCCCCGCCTGACAGGGGGGGGGGCTGCCCGCAAAACCCTCCGCAGTCTGGGGGTGGAGACGGAGACGGAAGTGGAGGTGGAGGCTGTAAACAGAGAAAGAAAAAGAAGAGTTAGAGTTGAGGGATCTGAGAATGGTGTGTGTGTGTGTGTGTGTGTGTGTGTGTTTGTGTGTGTGTGTGTGTGTGTGTAAGTGTGTGTGTGTGTGTGTGATGGGGTGGGGGGGGGGGGGTTTGGTGGGTGCTCGGGGAGAGATGACAGTCAGACAGTGACCCAGATACAACGTGTCCCAAAAAGTTTTGGAATAGCATATCAGTATGGAGTTGGTGGCAGTATAGCATAGTGCCAGCGTATAGCAACACGATTGGTATCTGCTTACGGATGGAAGAACAGAACGCTTTGGAGTGAAAATGGAACGACTAATCCCTCCGCACATCCGCTTCCATTCCCCACGCATCCCTAAGGGATGCTCTCTCTCTCTCTCTCTCTCTCTCTCTCTCTCTCTCTCTCTCTCTCTCTCTCTCTCCTCTCTCTCTATCCTTTCTTCTTGCTGGGTGGGAAACACAATAGGTACAGGATTCATGAAGGACACAGACTAATTACCACGATCACACACACAAACACACACACACACACACAAAGACATGCATAGACACACACACAAACACACACACACACACACACACACACATACACAGCGAGGCAGAGGTGTGTGTGTATGGCGGAGGGGGAGACAGGTGCAAAGCTGCTCAGGCGGGAGTGTTATCAGCTGGTGACACAGATGTGTTTTGTCTCCGTGGCGACTGCATATTTAATGATGACCGATGTCCTCTCTCGGTCTAAGCACTTGTTGTCACGGTGCTGTCAACCGCTCGGCTGCTTACAGTCGTGTAAAGGCAATGGGCCTGGCCCCGACACACACACACACACACACACACACACACACACATATGCACACACACACACACGCACACGCACACACACACGCACACACACACACATGCGCCAATTCACAAACATGCACACACAGGCATTTTCCAGAGTGGTTGAGGAAGAGGAAGAGGAGAGGGTAGGATACCACACAGAGGGTAGGATCGTGTGTCAACTACAGACAGAAATGATTGAGCAAGCAGCATCACGAACAGGAAAAAAAAAAAAACCTCTGGCATGCAATATGCAAATAGAAAATAAACAGGCAACAATTCGGCTTAACGGGACAAGCTCACTGGGAACCAAGGGCCAGCAACATGCGCCACACACATGTGAACAACACCCTCGAACCTACGCTTCCCATTCACAACAACAACAACCGAGATGTTGTTGTCTTGTCACACAAGGTTCCAGTGACACAAAATGATCACTGGTCCCAACCGGGTGATTGGCATTTCTTGGTTGGGCATGAGGCCCAGGAGCTGCTAGCTTGCATCAAAAGTGCTTTGTTCATGTGGCGGAATCGGAGTATTCTGGGGAGAACAAGAAATATGATTAGGGACTGTGTGTGTGTGTGTGTGTGTGTGTGTGTGTGTGTGTGTGTGTTTGTGCATGCCTTGATTATTAACACAATCAACGCACAACTGTATGTGCGTGCGTGCGCATGGCTCTAAGTCCCAGAGGCTCTCTCTCCATCTAGTGAACGCCCATTCGAGGTTTACTCCTGTTTTGTTTTGTCTTCTATCACTCTCCCTCTTCATCTTCTTTGCCTTCTTCGTCAACTGGGTTATTTTTCCTTTAACAGGTTCAACTTCCACAGTTGCTTCGGATGTTCCACCGTCCATTGGCCCTACTGGCCTCGGATCATTATAGTAACCGACTTGTAAATTGATTTGTCGCGAACAAAACGGTGCCCGGTGGCAGACAGGATCGCAGAGTGAAATAGAGACTTATAATAGAATGCAACTTAACACGGAATGGTGTCATTATTCTCCAGCCATGACACTGCGCAATCAACATCGACTTCATCGTTTTAAGTTCAAGCTAAAACGTTTCGACGACTTCCACTTTAAAGTCACAACTCCGACAGAGAAGTTGACTGCGAAACAAACAAGTATTCAGAGTGAAACGACTTCGTCGGCGGAGGAGGAGGAGGTCACAGGCACATGTTTTTCTGCGCCGCACCGGCTCATCCACGGGGGAAATTAACGATGGCAAACTGGAATTACATGAATTGCCGGGTAATCCTTTACCGTCGCCGGCCTAATCTGCACAGGGGGGATGGATGGATCAAATCAGAGTGTGCATATTTTACCACAGCAATAAGGATTCCGGCAGGTGCTTTAGAGGAGGTGGCGGGGGGGGAGGGTGGGACTAGCAATCACAACCATGCCACACCCCACCCACCCCTACACCCACCTTGGGTGAGGTCAACCAGGTCATAATTCAGAACAAATTAAATTGACCGACTCGCTAAAAGAGAACACGGATCGCCGTTGATAGCTTTGTATTGGCAAAAACCGACGAATTAGGAGGGCAGATGATGACGATCGCCTGATATTTGGGCAGCAGTGGCTCAGGAGGTAGAGAGGTTGTCTGGCAACTGGAAGGTTGCCGGTTCGATCCCCGGCTGCCCCTTGGCTAACTGCTGCGGTGTCCCGCAGAGCAAGACACTGCATGGTTGACACCACCATCGATGTACGAATGGGTAAATGTGAGGCAATGTAAATCGCCTTGGATAAAAGTGTTATGGAAATGCAATCCGTTTACTATTTACCATATACAGTATTTATGCAATAAGGTGTGTTGTGGAGATGTCTCTGAAGACAAGAAAAACTGCATCTTCAGTGTTAGAATAATTTCAGATCAGATGAGAGAGAGAGAGAGGAGAGAGAGAGAGAGAGAGAGAGAGAGAGAGAGAGAGAGAGAGAGAGAGAGAGAGAGAGAGAGAGAGAGAGAGAGAGAGGAGAGAGAGGGCACCCGCCGTGGACCAAGTGGACAGGAGAAAGAGAGTACACTTTATTCAAACTAGAGAAACCATAGATATCAAGACTGGGAATTAATACCACATTTTAGCATGTAGTCATCAAATCAATTTCTGTGAACATTTAAAAAAATTCTGTTTTTGAAAAGCGTAATTTCTTTGAGGACAATTCATTACTATCTATTTCATCTGTATGAGTGTGGAGTTTCGAACGAATCACACTGAAATAACAGCTCTTAAATCTTACCGACAGGATCTTTAATCAGCGGGCACAACGCCGCCATCCCTGTCCCTTCATGTGCGGCGGGGGTTCAATATGGTGATCAGTCTGGGCCAACACCCAGCCCCAGATAGATGTGTTCGAATCGACCGGTCGGCCTGGTCTCTTGTCGCACAGTCGATCAGGGGAAAAACGGGCGGTCGGACGGGCGGTCGGGCGGTCGGGGGGCGGGCGGGCGGTGTACCTCGGCCCGGGCCCCGCCTGACAAGGGGGGGGGCTGCCCGCAAAACCCTCCGCAGTCTGGGGGTGGACGGAGACGGAGACGGAAGTGGAGGTGGAGGCTGTTAAACAGAGAAAGAGAAAAAGAAGAGTTAGAGTTGAGGGATCTGAGAATGGTGTGTGGTGTGTGTGTGTGTGTGTGTTTGTGTGTTTGTATGCGTGTGTGTGTTTGTAAGTGTGTGTGTGTGTGTGTGTGATGGGGGAGGGCGGGGGGGGGGGGGTTTGGTGGGTGCTCGGGGAGAGATGACAGTCAGACAGTGACCCAGATACAACGTGTCCCAAAAAGTTTTGGAATAGCATATCAGTATGGAGTTGGTGGCAGTATAGCATAGTGCCAGCGTATAGCAACACGATTGGTATCTGCTTACGGATGGAAGAACAGAACGCTTTGGAGTGAAAATGGAACGACTAATCCCGTCCCATGCACAGGGATGCTCTCTCTCTCTCTCTCTCTCTCTCTCTCTCTCTCTCTCTCTCTCTCTCTCTCTCTCTCTCTCTCTCTCTCTCTCTCTCTCTCTCTCTCTCTCTATCCTTTCTTCTTGCTGGGTGGGAACACAATAGGTACAGGATTCATGAAGGACACAGACTAATTACCACGATCACACACACAAACACACGCACACACACACAAAGACATGCATAGACACACACACACAAACACACACACACCACACACACATACACAGCGAGGCAGAGGTGTGTGTGTGTATGGCGGAGGGGGAGACAGGTGCAAAGCTGCTCAGGCGGGAGTGTTATCAGCTGGTGACACAGATGTGTTTTGTCTCCGTGGCGACTGCATATTTAATGATGACCGATGTCCTCTCTCGGTCTAAGCACTTGTTGTCACGGTGCTGTCAACCGCTCGGCTGCTTACAGTCGTGTAAAGGCAATGGGCCTGGCCCCGACACACACACACACACACACACACACACACATATGCAACACATGCACACACACACACATATGCACACATGCACACACACACACACGGACACACACACACACACACGCACACACACACACACATGCGCCAATTCACAAACATGCACACACCAGGCCATTTTCCAGAGTGGCTTGAAAGAGGAAGAGGAAGAGGAAGAGGGTAAGGATACCACACAGAGGGTAGGATCGTGTGTCAACTACAGACAGAAATGATTGAGCAAGCAGCATCACGAACAGGAAAAAAAAAAAAACCTCTGGCACGCAATATGCGAATAGAAAATAAACAGGCAACAATTCGGCTTAACGGGACAAGCTCACTGGGAACCAAGGGCCAGCAACATGCGCCACACACATGTGAACAACACCCTCGAACCTACGCTTCCCATTCACAACAACAACAACAACCGAGATGTTGTTGTCTTGTCACACAAGGTTCCAGTGACACAAAATGATCACTGGTCCCAACCGGTGATTGGCATTTCTTGGTTGGGCATGAGGCCCAGGAGCTGCTAGCTTTGCATCAAAAGTGCTTTGTTCATGTGGCGGAATCGGAGTATTCTGGGGAGAACAAGAAATATGATTAGGGACTGTGTGTGTGTGTGTGTGTGTGTGTGTGTGTGTGTGTGTGTGTGTGTGTGTTTGTGCATGCCTTGATTATTAACACAATCAACGCACAACTGTATGTGCGTGCGTGCGCATGGGCACTTGAGGGAATAGAACCAGCTTCTTCAGAAGGCCTGATTATCTGCGAGGGTTTGAACGCAACTCCTGCAAAAACAAAGTCACCTTGGCGTGAGGAGTGTGCATCGTCTCAACTCTTCCAAGATTGCGGCAGGAATAGGATATCTGGATAGGTTGAGCCCCCTCCGCCGCCCCCCCGCCGCCCCCCTCCATGCAAGGCACCACGTCCTAATACTGCACACACACACACACACACACACACACACACACACACACACACACACACACACACCCCAGAAAGCCAGAGTGGCTTTAAAGAGGGACTATGGACTATGGAGGAAATAACGAGGTACCTAACCTTGAGGCCAACACAGAACCGGCGTGTTTGAACAACGAAGGCTAAAAATACAGTGCATTGATCAAGGTGAGCTCACACACACAAAGACAGACACACACACACACACACACATATACACACACACACACACACAACCCTCCCACCCCCTCCTTCTCCTCCTCCTCCGCCTTCTCCTCCAACATCCATCCATGCCTCTCTTTTGTCTTTTCAATACGCGCCACTGGACATGGAATTATTATCTTCCTTGAAAAGAATAATTCTCACTGACAGAAAAAAGCAAAGCGACACTCGAGCGCGCTAAAAATGGCCTCCATAGGCAACGAGGGACTTGTCATTGTGTGTCCTCCGAATGAAAAGGGGGGGGGGGTTGTCGTGGCGATGGACAAAACGACACGGTATGTTTGAATGTCACAATTAGCGGCGTACATGAAAAGGAAAACTGGTCGACTTGCGTCACTTGCCTGTGGGGAACGCCGGCCGCCAAGACCCTTTTTTTAGACCTGAAGTGACGGTCGGTTGCATCGGAAGCAACCTTCTCTCTCCGTGGTACGTCCCACCCGCCCAACGCCCACCTTCCCTTTACCTCACCTTGCTTTCATTCTCCACCGGCTAATGCTTAGTATCCTGGGAGTGGGGAGGGGCGGGACGCATCGCAGAGGAAATTCGAAGCTGTTCTCCATGAACAATTCTTCCCGGCACATAACAAGACTCTTCCTCATTTTGGGTTATTTTTGTGTTTAAAAAAAGAGGCACGGCACGGCACGGCACACACAAACAGAAACAGAAATGTGCGGTTCAATTGCCGTGAAGTAAGTAAAGAAAACGCACACACATTTGACTTTGTCTTTGACTTTGACTTTGTTTTGTGTACTTGATACTGAATATTTACACCGCGCACAGAATTAATTATTAACAATAAAGAACGAGTTGGCCGGGTGTTCAACTCAGAAGCCGTGTGATTATAAATCTGTGACGACAGACGGAGACGGACGAACCGCGGGAAGCAAACCCAGACCGAGATTCGAGATTCCGTCGTCCGAGGCGTGTCACGGGCAGCTCTGTCTCTCTGCCCGACTTCAAATACTTCCATATACTGAAGTAAATATTGATCCAATGAGATGGGCCTGTGCAAACATTAGCTTGAATACGCGCGGGTAATTGATGTTTGTTAAAGGGGAACACAGAGCCTTACTCTCTCTCTGACCACATAGACGAGCAGGGAGCTAATAGAGCCAAATGGAGTACTATGCAGCTCTATTCCCCCCCACAACGCATGCAGGCGGAATTATTTAGCAGGTGGGGGGGCACACACACATACCCACACACAGACACACACACACGCACACACCACACACTCACACACCAACACCACAACACACACATCACCACACACACCACACACCACACACACACCACACACACACACACACCACACACACACACACACACACACACACACACACACACACACACACACCTACACACACACACACACACACACATACACACACACATACACACATGTACTTGTCCCAGGATTACATTCAATGTCGGACAGCCCAACACGAGGCTCAGGCTGGTAGGGTTCTTGTTTACACACACACACACACAACCACACGCACACGCACACACACAATCAACGCACAACTGTATGTGCGTGCGTGCGCATGGGCACTTGAGGGAATAGAACCAGCTTCTTCAGAAGGCCTGATTATCTGCGAGGGTTTGAACGCAACTCCTGAAAAACAAAGTCACCTTGGCGTGAGGAGTGTGCATCGTCTCAACTCTTCCAAGATTGCGGCAGGAATAGGATATCTGGATAGGGTGAGCCCCCCGCCCCCCCTCCATGCAAGGCACCACGTCCTAATACTGCACACACACACACACACACACACACACACACACACACACACACACACACACACACACCCCAGAAAGCCAGAGTGGCTTTAAAGAGGGACTATGGACTATGGAGGAAATAACGAGGTACCTAACCTTGAGGCCAACACAGAACCGGCGTGTTTGAACAACGAAGGCTAAAAATACAGTGCATTGATCAAGGTGAGCTCACACACACAAAGACACACACACACACACACACACACACACACACACACACACACACACACACACACAACCCTCCCACCCCCTCCTTCTCCTCCTCCTCCGCCTTCTCCTCCAACATCCATCCATGCCTCTCTTTTGTCTTTTCAATACGCGCCACTGGACATGGAATTATTATCTTCCTTGAAAAGAATAATTCTCACCGACAGAAAAAAGCAAAGCGACACTCGAGCGCGCTAAAAATGGCAACGAGGGACTTGTCATTGTGTGTCCTCCGAATGAAAAGGGGGGGGGGGTTGTCGTGGCGATGGACAAAACGGCACGGTATGTTTGAATGTCACAATTAGCGGCGTACATGAAAAGGAAAACTGGTCGACTTGCGTCACTTGCCTGTGGGGAACGCCGGCCGACCAAGACCCTTTTTTTAGACCTGAAGTGACGGTCGGTTGCATCGGAAGCAACCTTCTCTCTCCGTGGTACGTCCCACCCGCCCAACGCCCACCTTCCCTTTACCTCACCTTGCTTTCATTCTCCACCGGCTAATGCTTAGTATCCTGGGAGTGGGGAGGGGCCGGGACGCATCGCAGAGGAAATTCGAAGCTGTTCTCCATGAACAATTCTTCCCGGCATATAACAAGACTCTTCCACATTTTGGAACCTCCTGGGTTTTTTTTTGTGTTTAAAAAAAGAGACACGGCACGGCACACACAAACAGAAACAGAAATGTGCGGTTCAATTGCCGTGAAGTAAGTAAAGAAAACGCACACACATTTGACTTTGTCTTTGACTTTGACTTTGTTTTGTGTACTTGATACTGAATATTTACACCGCGCACAGAATTAATTATTAACAATAAAGAACGAGTTGGCCGGGTGTTCAACTCAGAAGCCGTGTGATTATAAATCTGTGACGACGGACGGAGACGGACGAACCGCGGGAAGCAAACCCACACCGAGGTTCGAGATTCCGTCGTCCGAGGCGTGTCACGGGCAGCTCTGTCTCTCTGCCCGACTTCAAATACTTCCCATATACTGAAGTAAATATTGATCCAATGAGATGGGCCTGTGCAAACATTAGCTTGAATACGCGCGGGTAATTGATGTTTGTTAAAGGGGAACTCAGAGCCTTACTCTCTCTCTGACCACATAGACGAGCAGGGAGCTAATAGAGCCAAATGGAGTACTATGCAGCTCTATTCCCCCCCACAACGCATGCAGGCGGAATTATTTAGCAGGTGGGGGGGGCACACACATACCCACACACAGACACACACACACACACACGCACACACACACACACACACACACACACACACACATACACACACACATACACACATGTACTTGTCCCAGGATTACATTCAATGTCGGACAGCCCAACACGAGGCTCAGGCTGGCAGGGTTCTTGTTTACACACACACACACACACACACGCACAACCACACGCACACACGCGAGCAACCACACACACACACACACACACGCACATACTCAACCACACAAACACACACACAACCACACGAACGCAACCACACGCGCACACACACACGCACGCAACCACACGCACACACACACACACACAACCACACGCACACACACACACACACACAAACATACGCAACCACACGCACACATACGCACGCCAGGCACGCACACACGCACACACACACACACACGCACACACGCACACACACACACACACAACCACACGCGCACACACACACACGCACACAACCACACGCACACACACACGCACACACACACACACACACAACATACGCAACCACACACACACACACACACACACGCATGCAAACAAACGCACACACGCACACACACACACGCACACACACACACACACACAAACATACACAACCACACGCACACACACGCACACACACACGCGCCATGCACGCACACACAGACACACACGCACACACACACGCACACAAATGAGGACTCAAAACTAAACTAGGTCCTCATTTGTGCACAGAGAGCGAGAGACCTGTAGGGGACAGTGAGAGAGAGAAGGACAGAGGGAGAGAAAGCATGTGGGAGAGAGAGAGAGAGAGAGAGAGAGAGAGAGAGAGAATACCTGTGCATGGAATGGAATCAGCCATTTTCCATTTTAAACCATTTCCATGCAAGCTTTCTGCTTCTCTATCCGTCAGCAGGTCAGCATCATGTTACTGTACACTGACAACATGCACATGATCTCGGCGGCAGTAGCATGGCGGTGACTCGCACATACAGTACGTGGCACAACACACATCCACACACACACACACACACACACACACAGACACACACACAGATACACACAATACCACACCGAGCGTTGTCATAACACAAACACAATATTTTTCCAGAGTGCTATTGTGATGAGATTCAGCGGCTCCTAAGTGAGCCCGTATCGATTGGATTGCGTGAAAATGCTAAGTACCTCCCACCCCGCACGGTAAGCTGTTCATCATCGACTGCCAAAAAATTTGCCGACGGCCCAAAGAATGGGAAGATGCTGGCACACACACCGGGCCGGCCGTGCGATAAGCGGCGGTGAAGAGTAAGTAACAGAACAGGGCTTTTTTTCCCGGCACACAATGTGTGTGTGTGTGTGTGTGTGTGTGTGTGTGTGTGTGTGTGTGTGTGTGTGTGTGTGTGTGTGTGTGTGGTGTGTGTGTGTGTGTGTGTGTGTGTGTGTGTGTGTGTGTGTGTGTGTGTGTGGGGGGGGGGGGGGGGGGGCGCTAGAGAGACACGGTGTCTTGGCCCCTGCATAATACATGACCGGGATAATGCATTCATTAAGCACAAGCAGCAGGACCCCCCCCCCCCCCCTCCCCCCCCACACTGATGATCTTCAGGATTATTACCTTGCCTGCGCTTTGCAATTTAAAGACCTGAATAAAAGGGAGCTGTCTTGCTTTTAACAAAGATTCTGTAAGCGCACTTTTCGAGGGGATGGTGTTGCTGCTGCTGCTGCTGTAGCTGCTGCTGCTGCTGCTGCCGCCGCGTTTCAACCCGCTAGCTTTCATCATATATTTTCTTTTTTCCCGCCCATCTCTGATGTCGATTCACTTTGTGTTGCTTTGTGTGCTCTTCTTTTCATCTTCAGGCGACGGGCGAGGGGAGAACCGGGCGATATGGAGAGAATCAAACGGAATCATGGTTTTTATTTTACGGTGGAGGCGGCATCGGTGGCGGCGGCGGTGCCGGTGGTGGTGGTGGTGGTGGTGAAGATACCTGCCGAAGTAAACCTGCTCAGTAAAACACACATTTCACTGCCAGCTCTGTTAGCTACTCTACACATTGTAATGGTCTCATCCAAAGTAAACGACGGCTCCGCCCCTTTCTGACATCCACGGCTTCTACACTCAGCCTCATGCTCCTGCCATCGGCTGACCCCCCCCCTCCATCGCTCCGATTGCGACGGGGATTTCGCCCGTGGACCACAATCTGCACGTGAGACGGATGGAACTGATCACATCATGAAAGCCACGGTGTCATCCATCTCCACTCAGGGGCCCGGCCGCAACTTATCGCACACACAGGGTTTCCCCGCATGATGGATAGAACTCGAAACAAACTTTTACCTCGGTCACCTCCACCCCTGCGCTCTCCTAAACAGTCTGTGCAGCTGTTGTCTGCCCTTCCACGAGAACAAGTTTGAAACAACGGGAAAAAAAAAACGAAATATCTGGCAACCTCGCTTCACTTTTTCTGTTTCTCTGTCTCTCGACGGTCTCCTTCTGCGGAGACACAAAGGGACAAGGAGAAGCAAGTTACCGATGCGACGGCAGTATGTTCTCGTACTTTCCCGTGAGGCATAGGGGGCCAACGTGTGTGTGTGTGTCCGTCTGTGTGCAAAGGTATGTGAACCCTTTTAGTTAGTAGCTTGTGTGGCACCTCCTTTTGCAGCCATTACTTCAACCAAACGTCTTCTGTAACCACTGACCAGTCTCTTGCATCTGCTGTTGGGGATTGTTGCCCACTCCTCATGGCAGAACTCAGCCAGTTGAGAGCGGTTGGAGGAACATCTTGCATGTACCGCCCGCTTCAGGTCGAGCCACAACACTTCTATAGGATTGAGGTCCGGACTTTGACTAGGCCAATACAGAGTACGAATCTTTTAATTGATTAATTGATTAATTAAGTACCCAAATGTGTTTCACCTGACTCTATTACCTACTTGATTTTACCAATGCAGCTGGGGGTTCACTTGCTTTTGCACATACACTAATTCCATGTTTCATGTCGTTTTATGGCCACTCACACAATTCCCTCAAAACAAGTACATGCAATTGATAAACATAAACTTTTCATATATAGAAAACTGGTGATGATAGAATAAGAAAATCACGGTAAAACAACAGAAAACTCTAAACTGCTGAAGGGGCTCACGTACTTTCAAGCAGCGCTGTAGGTTATACTGTTAGGTTAGGTAGAAAAGGATGTACGTTTCAAAGTGATGTGGTTATTCATTCATAATAATCAGCAATAGTCTATGCCTATGATGACGGCTGGTTGATTGGGCCAATGGCTTTATTATTATTTTTACGCTCAAATATTCAGGCCCGTCCCTCCAGAAGTGATCTCTGGTCTCCGGTTTTGGAACAGGACGGGCCTTGATTGAGGTAAGGCTGGGATGCACACAGGCAAACACACACACAGGAATACCGTGTGCAAAAAAGACGTGTCAAAAACATAAAGGAATATACGGTGGGAAGTGGAAAGCGAGCTCCGGCGCTATGACGTGATTGCTACTTTGCAGCCCACTTACGAATCGTCCATTGAGAGGCGCTAAGAATTGAACGTTTTCATTTTGTATGACGTATAGATGAGAACATTGGACAGGAAGTGACCTTTTCTATTTTTTCCAAAAAAGTGCAGGATATTGCTGCACTCATCGCTGGATCAGAGTAATGAAATCCCCCCCCCTCCACCCCTCCACCCCTCCACCCCTCCTCCACTATTCCCTTCATTTTCCCTCCGCCAACAACAGCGCGGCCCAAAGAACGCACCTCCATTCATCTTTTTTTTCATTATTCCCATGCCCTTACCATAACGCCACCACCACCACCACCACCTCACCACCACCACCACCACCAAGTACCCCCTTCGCCCGACTTTTCCCTATCTGCACAAGAGGTTTTTGGAGCACAAATAATCCACAAAACAAGACAGCGATGCGGTTGGTGTACAGGGGCCAATCCCAAGACAATTTACGGAAAGTTATGTTCTCCGTCAGCACCTTTACCCCGTACTCCCTGTTACCCCCACCCTCTCTCTCTCTCTCTCTCTCTCTCTCTCTCTCTCTCTCTCTCTACACAGTCTACACCGCACCTTTGCATCCATTTCCACTAACAGCCTCCCCCCTCCTGCTCCTCTTCTTCCTCCTCCCTCCTCCTCTTCCTCTCCCCCTCCTCATCTCCTCCCTCCCTCTTCCATCCTCCTCCTCCTCCCCCAGCCGTCAAGTTTTTTCATCATGCTTCACCATTCAATTACCAGCTAACCCCTGTGGTCACCGGAGTCCTTTAGATCCAATGCAGCCTCAGCTAGGCCCCCACCCCCTCCCGCCCTCCTAAGCCCCACTCCATCTGACCCTGGATAACCCCCTGCCCCCCTGACACCTTTTTATTTCTGCTTCCTCCAATCTCTTCCATCTCCATCACTTATAATATGCCCCCCCCGCTTATTAACATGCCCCTGATGATGGATGCAACCAACTTGTTAACTGCGGCCGTACTGCGGAGGGACCTCTGGTGGTCGTTCGGATTTTGCCGGTTTGCATTCCGCGCCCGACAACTGTCCTCTTCTGTCGCTCTTTAATGATGAGATGGTGTGAGGGGTTGGGGGTGGGGGGGTGGTGGGGGGGTCGCTCTCATCAGTGGTTAATATGGAACAGAGTACATAAAAAGCCACATTCAGTGGCTTTTTCTAGGCCTCCTCCAAAGAACACAGGCGGTTGAATGTTCAGGTTTATTGTTGAGTTTGCGTTTGTAGAATGAACGACGGAGCGGGTGGTAAACAGCTAACATGCTAGCACTCTCCTGAGAGTGTGCGTGGTGACGGCTGGTTTCAGTAGCGGCTCGTGGCTTTAAATACTAGTGGGGCAGACTTTGGCTTCAGCTCCTGAATCGCTGACCATGCCCACTTTGATATTGTTATTTTAATTATATGAAATTATTATTACTGCAATTTGTATAATTCGTATATTGGACAGTACATACCTGTAAAAATACTGTTTCTGTATACTTTGTGGTGTTATAAAGATGAAACTAACAATGAGCTGGCAGTGTGGAGAGACATGTTTCATCAGCCTGCACTGATATGAATTATGCGTTTTTCAGGTCCTGTATAATGTATTCCTGCACGTACCTTTGTACCTCTTTCCTCCATATTGTGATTCCGCACACACACATACTAGCTTGTCAAGCTGTGCTGCTATGTTGGCCTGACCAAGCATGGCTAGTTTCATAGCACACTGTAAATGCTCTTTGCTTGACTCATGTCTCTTTGCTCACTCCGAAAAGTGCTTTAAATCACTCACACCGGTAGTTGTCCATACATCCTTTTGTCCTCCTGACCCTGACCAGAACAGTAGGCATGGAAAACAGACAACTATATTTCTTTTTGAGCAGCCACATGTTCGGGAAAAAGTTCTGTTCCCATTGTCCCTCGTTTGTTGAACAATGATAACATCTGGTGTGTCAGGGCCAAGCTGCTTAATAGCTAACTTTTCTTCTATATTTAGTCGTTCAAATTGTGAATTAACCAGAAACTCTACACTGTTCGACAATGCGTTCGTCACTGTCATTGACTGCCAGTAGTAGTCTGAACGTGTGACTAATTCAAGACAAGTGTAATTAATGTTAGAGACCAGGGCTGCACTGTAGGGCATAGGGCAGTCTAAATCCTGCCCCAAATGAGCCTCTATTGGTGTTACTTGCAGTTCGCATCTTCGCACCACAAGGAGATCTTATACATTTGGCAGCCACGAAATAGGGCTGTGACGGATTCTGCCCCAAGCACTAAATTGAGATTGAATCACTGAAACTTAGTCCGCCTGACTCTGGCCAGGTGAGGCTGCTTCAACCACCCCCACCAACCACACACACTTCACATATGGGAATGTTAATGCTAGGCTATAGCTAACAACGGCAGGATTGTGTGACTTGACATATGGGGCCCCGTCAGGCACCAATAAGGGACGTGAGGACCTCAGGGGTATCTCCCGGGTCCCCTGGGATTCTACCGGGATGGCCAGAGAACACATGCTGTGTTGCTATGGCCTGTTGAAGTACTCATGGGACAGACAGAAAGGCCACGAATCAGCGTGAACCCAATGTCAGTACCCAACAATATGCTCAGATGTGTTAGGTTTCGACATCCATACTCCTTCAACCTCTCCCGCCTCCCTATCCCCCGGTCCTGAATAGGCTTTGTTCTTCAATGACTCGCAAACCTTTTTTTGTTTGTATGTAATGAATTATTCTGACTGATGTGAGGTGCGTGAACTGGGAGCACTGGTTCTTCAACACTCCATTGTTCATTGCCGAAGGACAAATACAGGAATGAGTAAGGTGTGCACCTCCATGTGCCAATAAATAACAGCGGGTGTCCAAACAATACAAATATTGAAGCACATTTGGACATTTACTCGAATCATGAGGGCATGTGATTCGTCACCGAAGTCAAGGCGGTGCCATGGTGATAGCGAAACATTCATAACAACACCTCTTGTTTTGTCAAAGTAAGCAGTACGCAGTGTGTACTCCTGCTGTTGCCGATCCTCAGAGACAACATCTATCACGTTACGGAAGCAAGCTTCACTTTGAATATTAGCTCCCTTGTTGTCTGTGAGTAACCGTTGGGCGTAAAGGATTTCAAGAGATGTTTTATTTAGCTTTAAATAACCGGAATCATTCATTACAATGCCACCATGGATTTCTATTTATATTTGACACACATTACACACGTACAAGAATACAGTCTATTATTCATTCGCTCGTTTTCCAGTGCAATCCAAGAGCTGCAAAGTATTTCTTGTGTTTCTAATCTCATTTCTTTGGTCAGTTCCTTGAGTTTGTGGGAATGTTTGACTAATATGTGGGTAATATAGACGATAAATGTGCTGCTGTGAGGAAGCCCACTGTTGTCCTTGTCCGTAAACTGCTGATGAAGGCAACAAAGTCGTTCTTTCTTTCCCCCCCCCCCCGTACTCAAACATCTCCTCAGTTAACGGACCTT
>PIJE02001032.1:177107-182624 GCA_002895965.2 Coryphaenoides rupestris | reverse complement strand
ATTTGGCAGACGCTTTTATCCAAAGCGACTTACAAAGAGTACATTTGTTGAAGGAGAGGCAGCAATATATCACTGTGGGAGACAATAACTAAACCAACAGATATCTCTCTGGCCCAGCGGCACAAACACAACAGAATACAGAAAAATGAACACAGATTGCTGGTTGGTTGATGATGAATTCATTCAATTTCTCTTTTTTATATACTTTATATATGAAGATTAAAAAATACACGTCCAGCCTACAGTGTCAGAATCTTTCCAGAACTATTTAAGGTCAGAGAACAATAAGGGAATTAAAAAGAGTCTCCTAATATTAACTTTCAGCAATAGTATTTATCCTTAATTATAAAGAATTGAAGATGACTTTGCACTTGATTTGTCCTATATTCTGAAGCATTATACACATTGTTATTGTTGTTAATATTACAAATGAATGGAGGCAGGGTGAATATATAAGCCTATATATTCATAAACCCATAACTATTGACTCAATAATACACAATCCACTGTATTTCCTATAATATAGACAAGGAGTCAGGTTGAGATAAGTGACTGAGGTCTACTAATACAGTATATGAGTAGCACTTAGGATTAACTTATTGATTATGTTATTAATTATGAGTTATATGACCTATAGACGCATGCATTCATTAAATGGTTGATTGGTTCAACTCTGAGAATAAATATAAGTCATAGTGTTTAAACTGTGATGCTTTATAAGGTCTTTTTTTTCTTTGCATGATTAAAATAACTCTGAACCACTGAACCAATAGATTATGAATTATATGTCAGCTTTAAAATGCAGCAATAATAATATTGAAAACTTACGTGAAGACGAAGAACAAAGTGGAGGAGCCCAGCAGGAGTCCGGCGGCTGCAGACACCGGGATGAAGGCTCCCGGCGTCATCCTCCTCATCCTCCTCCTCCTCCTCCTACTCCTACTCCTACTCCTCCTCCTCCTCCGGTTCTCCTTGTTCGCCTTCTCCTCCACCTCCACCTCCTCCTCCTCCAGACCCCCAAAGACCACCCCGGAGGAGGACTACAGACCCCGGAGGAGGACTTAGACTACAGACCCTGGAGGAGGAGGAGGAGGAGGATGAGGAGGAGGAGGAGGATCAGACCAACAGCTGGACGGACGGATGCTGATTTAAAGGTGCAGTGTGTTGAGTGATGCGCACATTTAAAGGTGCAGTGTGTTGAGTGATGCGCACATTTAAAGGTGCAGTGTGTTGAGTGACGTGCAGGGATGCTGGTTTAAAGGTGGTGTAGTTGAGCGATTTAAAGGTGGAGTATTTTGAGTGACGTGCAGATTTAAAGGTGGAGTATTTTGAGTGATTTAAAGGTGGAGTATTTTGAGTGATTTAAAGGTGGTGTATTTTGAGTGATGTGCAGATTTAAAGGTGGAGTATTTCGAGTGATTTAAAGGTGGAGTATTTTGAGTGATTTAAAGGTGGAGTATTTTGAGTGATTTAAAGGTGGAGTATTTGAGTGAGGCTGTAGGCCTCCTCTGTTGAAATCTGATTTAATCCGATTTACTGCGTCTGTGTCCGTATAAGGGCAGACCTAGAGACCTAGAGACCTCGAGACCTAGAGACCTCGAGGTCTAGAGATCTAGAGACCTAGAGGTCTAGAGGTCTAGAGGTTGAGGAGAAGAATGACCAATGACAGTATGAAGCCTCTTTAAGTCTTTATTGAGCCCAAAACACACAAACAAATAAGTGAGTGTTTTGTTTTTGGAGTCTTCGGAATTATCTTCCGCCAATCAAATTGTCATTTCTTTAAGGCAGCACCCGTCTACAGATCATCGTACGGCCATTACAATCAACATTCAAGATTCAAGAACTTTATTCGTCACATAGGCGACACAGACAGGATATGCAGTGAAATACCGGCGGGAATGTGCAACAGAATACTACAGATAACTCAATAACTCACTGACAATATTTACAGTGAAAATATATTTATTAATTTCCAACATGACACACACACACACACACACACACACACACACGGTCTCTGAACCTCCCAGATAACAACTTTATTCGTGAGGCGAGCTGGAAAAATCCTCAATTCCTGCGAGACGTTTGAATTAGAGCCAACAATCATCACTTCTTCTCGCGTAATTGCTCCGGTACAACGAGCCGGCGCTGCCACCACTATTACCTGTGATTGGCTTAATTGTCGTCACCCACCCTCACTCCCTCTCCTCTCCCGCCCTCTCCCTCTCCCTCTCCTCCCCCTCCCTCTCCCTCTCCTCCCTCTCCCTCTCCTCTCCTATATAATGCAAAAAAACAAACTTAAATCAGCCTTTCAGTCCAGCGGGGAACAGTCAGATCATATAAACTACTGCCGCTCGTGTGTCCGTCCGTGTCTCCGATGGACGCGGACGAGATCGTCGAGTCCTCGGTCCGCGCCCTCATGTTCGTGGCGGGCGTGGTGGGCAACAACTGGCTGGCGGTGCGCTCCATCCCGGCGCGCCTCTCCGCCCTGCGCACCAGCGAGCTGCTCTTCCTCAACCTGGCGGCGTCCAACCTCATCACCAACTACCTGGTGGACCTGCCCGACACGCTGGCGGACATCGCGGGCCGCTGGTACCTCGGGGAGGCCTACTGCGCCGTCTTCCGCTTCTGCGCCGACCTCTCGGGCACCAGCAGCATCTTCTCCACGCTCTTCATCAGCGTGTACTGGTACCAGAAGCTGGTGGGCTCGCTGAAGCGCGGCGGCGGGCCCGTGCAGCTGGACAGCCTGCGTCTGGCGGGCGTCCTGCTGGCGGGCGGCTGGGCCGTGGCCGTGGCGTTCAGCGTCCCCCACTACTTCTTCGTCAAGGTGGACCTGGAGGAGGGCGAGGGCGAGGGCGACGGCGAGGCGGAGGGCGGCGGGGAGAACGGCACCCTGCACCTGGAGTGCATGGACGCGTTCCCCAGCGACGAGGCGAAGCGCACCTACGAGGCGCTGTACCTGTCGCTGGCCAACGCCCTGCCCATCGGGGGCATCGTGTACGCCAGCGTGCAGATCGTGGTCACGCTGATGCAGAACCAGAAGCGCATCCGGGGGCACGGGGCTGACAACAAGACGGCGCACTCTGAGGAGGCCGCGGCGGCCGGAGGCGGGGCGGGTGCAGGTGCAGGTGGAGGTGCGGGTGCGGGTGAGGCCAGGGCGGGCCAGCCTCCTGCCGCCGCTGCCACCGCGACCTCGGCCAAGCCCGGCGGCCAAGGGGGGTCGTCCAGCAGCGGCACCCAGGTGCGCGCGGCCAAGAGCGTGGTGGCGGTGGCCAGCGTGTTCGTGGTGTGCTGGGTGACGCACATGGTGCTGCGCATCTCCAGCAACATCCAGACGTCGCCGCTGGTGGTGGAGGTGGCGAGCTACGTGGCCGCGTCCTACACCTGCATCATCCCCTACATCTTCCTGTACGGAGTCAAGAAGCTCTCGTGCTCCTGCTGCGGGGCCAAGCGGTCGAGACGGATGTAGCGTCGCCCCTTCGATCAGCTCCATAGAGGCGTGTTGTTATTTTGTTAATTCTGGTTTGTTATAAACACTTAACTGTTCAGGTTTGATTTTCTTCTATTAAAAACATATTTGACATGAAGCAGACTCTTTAATTAATCCACCGCGGTTTACAAACTGCTCCAAGTTCAAGTCGACTGATGAAAGCGTCAAGTGATTATCCGTGTTTACCCAACCGAGGGAGAAATAAGAAATAAAAGTCATGTTTGGCATGAAAACTAGTTTCGCGTTTTAAGGCGGTATCCTAGCGACCCAACAGCAAGATCTAATAAACTTGGTTTAAAAAAATAATAATCCTTAATTACTCCCAAACACCACACCGTGAGAAAGATCTACCGCTAGAGATATTTTGTACAATAAAATCGTTATTTATTCAGCATTTTAAGTGCACAAGCCAAAAATTAAATCACCAACACTCAAAACTTCAAACAGATGAAAGAAACTTTATACAGAGATGCAACAAATTTAATAAAAAACAACCCTAATAAATTGTCATCACACACCTCATCATCACGGAGCAAACACGTTTTAAGAGCTTGACTCAAACATAATTATTATCCAAAGCATCTTCTCACAAGGGCACTTGCAATTCTTCAATTCCTAGAAACAAATTGAAAAATTACACAAAAAAAAAAAACCTACAGCTGGGGTTCATCCAAAAGAAAGTGTTTTTGTGAGTCCTGCTTGGATCACAGAGAGACTTCCAACAACAAATGAAATCGCTGCTAATATGCCGGCAAACACACACACACAAACAAATGTGTGTGTGTGTGTGTGTGTGTGTGTGTGTGTGTGTTATTTTCTTTCCAAAATGGACATTTGGGCATTTTATACACAGACACACATTGTAATATATTTATAAAACCGGATCAGGGCCACTACAGAGTGTCCACTGAAAAACTTGTTACTCGATTACAACGCAAGCCTTTAGGAAATTGTAGTAAAACTGTAGAGAGAGAAAAGGCAGTATTAAAAAGTCATTGTGATCTGGTTGACCAATCAGAAAAGTTTTATTGTCCGTTTATCGTGGAGGGGGGGGGGGGGGGGGGTCTCCTCATCCAGGCTGGGGTGTGGTTCTGCAGGGGGGTCACGGGGGGGGGTCAAGGGTCACCGGGAGCGGGGTGTCAGTGGACCTTCTGCAGCTTGGACTGCAGGGTCTTGAAGTTCCCGATGATGTGTTGCAGGGCGGCGTTGGGGCTGAGCGACTGCAGCTCCACCAGGTAGCCGCAGATGTTGTCCAGACACACGTTGGTGAACCGGCGTCTGCGGCGGAGGCGGGAAAAAACCCAGAGATCAGGTTAACGAGTTTAGATTCGAGTCGACAACTAATCTAAATATGATCAAAAACCCAACATGGCCCAAGTGCAACCTCAGTCCAAATCACAGGCGCTGCAGAGACCCCAACAAACATTACATCACGATGAGATTTTTCAGCAAAAATGTAAATTTTGAGGCAAAAATGATCATTTCCACTAACAGTGACTCATATTTGTCACATTATTTGCCAAAATATCACATTATTAACTTCATATAATCAACATTGGCACAGAGGCAAGTACAAAATGGGGTTTTATATTACATTTACGAAAAAGATAAGCAATTGATTTGCCCATTTCCCATTGTATGTGTCGTACAAAGTGGGCTTGGTAATCAGGAGAGGCCAACATCAAGATTCAAGAAGTTCATTTGTCAGACACACACATGCAGGATGTGTGGAGTGTGCAGAAGAACACGATCATGATCATTTAACACCTTAAACAAGACACCAAAGGAAGCATTAGAAAGCGTGTGAGAGTTTGAAACAATCTGGCTGAGTGACTCAGGACTCTACTGCAGGAGAACACAGCAGGGCAGCCATCTCTCTCAGGGCTGGGCTACCAAACCTTATCGATTACCAATCAATCAATCAATGAAAAAAAAAGTCAACGCAGGAAAGCGATCACACAAGGAGCTGCATGATGGTTCTGCGGTCCGATAGCCTTGAACAAAAACAATCCCTTTGAAAATAAATA
>PIJE02001032.1:72107-172107 GCA_002895965.2 Coryphaenoides rupestris | reverse complement strand
GGCCAACGGTTAGCTACACTCTGCTAGGCTAGGCTACGCTACGCTAGGCTAACCTCCTCCTCGCAGTCACACACACACACACACACACACACACACACTCCCACCCACACACACACACACACACACATATAATAACAATATCAGAATAAACCATATGAACATAACAGCAGCATTAATTTAAGTCCTATCAGTGCCAGCACAGAGAAATCTTTCAAAGATGTGCACTGACAATAATTAATGTCAAATTTCTGAATAAATTACTAATTAACGAACCTAATTAACCAACTAACAGCCACCCAATAAACTAACCAATGGCCAACTAATTTTGTACAGTAAGTGTTGTATATAATGCATTCTATAAATGTGTCCAAGGAAAACACCATTGAAAACATCCCATTAAGACCCCATTAAAATCGCACTAGAAAGGGGTTAATGGTGGAAGGTCAAAGGTCGTCAGAAGGTCAGGACTCACCTGCGCATCTCGGCCAGGTGAGCCAGGACGTGCGCCGCCTTGCCGAAGTTGCGGCTCTTCTCGTAGTAGCGCCACAGCATCTCACTCGTCTCCTCTGTCCTCTGTCTGTCGTCTGTCTCTCTGTCTCCCCGTCCCTCTTCCCTCTCTCCATCTCTCTCTCTCTCTCTGTCTCTCTTTCGGTGTCTCTCTGTCTGTCGCTCTCCACCTCTCTCTGACTTTCTGGCTCTCTTTCGGTGTCTCCCTGTATGTCTGTCTGTCTCTCTGTCCATCTCTGTCTCTCTGTCTCTGTCTCTCCCTCTCTCTCTCCTCTCTCTCTCTCTCTCTCTCTCTCTCTCTCTCTCTCTGTGTCTCTCCTCTGTATCTCTCTCTCTCTCTCTCTTTCCATTCCCCCATCCCCATCCCCTGCTCCCACTCACCACAACACACACACACACACACGACAACACACACACACACACACACACACACATACATATATATATATACACACACACACACACACTTCGTCCAAACCTTTTCTCTCTGAAGATCCCGGTCTGCATGGCCAGGCTCCAAGTTATCAGTTTGTGGTCCGACCCCCAACAACACCACCAGCGGTTCGGACCAACCGGCTGCCTCTATGAGGAACTACTGGCACCCATATAAGGGCGTGGTGGGGTGGTGTGGATAGTAGGATGGTTCATCCAATCACCTGCCGTGTCTTTTATTTTGAAAGTGCCCGCCCTTTTCCAAACGGTTTCAAAGCACGACTTTCCCAGACGGTTCTTCTGTGTAGCAAGAAACGATCTGGGGCATCAGGTTAACTATTTTTGAGGTTTTTAGCCGACATTATCTCTGCCAATATGCATATTTACACCATGAGTATCAGATGTAAAACGTTCCGTTGCAGGCCTCTGGGACACTGCAGATACAGAACACGTTCAAACTGTCATTTTGAGGAGGACACAAACTTGTACAAGCTTTTTGAGGGCGTGAGTAGAGAGTAGAGTAGAGAACGCGTTTAATTTTAGATCCGGGGCTGTCGCAACCCCCGACAGTCTGCGGATGTAGGCCAAGCGGAGGGGGAAGCGGAGCCAGAATCAGTGTCCCGCATCATCCACCGTCGTAAAAATATATCACAGCCCCCACCCGCTTACAAATGACACGAGGCGGCCGAGCGGGCGGTCGACTTCAGGCGTCGTCTTTTCCTGGCGAGCCGGCCGCTGACGTCGTAGCGTTTTGTGTTATTCAAGTGAAGCGTGTTTGAACCGTTCCCGACGTTAAGCGTTGGGGAGAAGACGAATGTCCGCGTCACAAATTGTTTTGTTTCTTTACGCGCCTCGGAAATTCGGTCGGTCCCTCGAGACGTGAGCGCGGAACAACGCCGGGGGCCCCGAAAGTGACTTTAACAAGTTTGTCCTTTTTACCTGCCAAGTAATATACTGCTATAAGCCTGAACTCTCTTTTTGTTTTCACCTGCCGCCAGAGGGGAACAATCTATAGGTCACGCTAGTCAAGTGAGTTTTACAGTTGCGTTCTCTAAAGGCTTTATCTGGGGGCCGTTTATTTATTGCATGTGTGCAGATCTGGAGGAGTGTACTCTGTAATTTGTGTCTGTGGTGGGGAGCCTGGGCTGAGCCCGGGGCTGCTGGGCTGGCTGTGCCGCCTCAATCACGTCACATGAAAAACTGCTGAGCAGGAGTCCGCTTTCTGTTCTGTTCTTGTGTGTGTGTGTGTGTGTGTGTGTGCGTGTGTGTGTGTGTGTGCGTGTGTGTGTGTGTGTGCATGCTGTGTGTGTGCGTGCGTGTGATTGGGTGTTGGTATGCTGGATGTATCCTTTTTCGACCTGCACAATAATCGAGTTTGGAGATCAAGTCTGCTCGCAGAGAGATAGGTAGCTTGCTCTTGGTCGATAGTGTCGTCGTCACTTTGTAGTGTGAGTTGCTCTCTAACTGCCGACGCTCTCTGTGGGACATTTGAGCATTTGTCTGCCTGCCTGCCTGTCTGCCTGCCTGTCTGCCTGTCTGCCTGCCTGTGTGCCTGTGTGCCTGAGCGTCTGTGTTTCTGTGCATTGCAGTGATATGTGATAGCAGCAGCAGCAGCAGCATGCCGTACGTGGACCGGCTGAACCGAGTGTGTGGCTTCCTGGACCTGGAGGAGATGGAGAACAGCGGTGCGCGATTCGAGGACGACGAGACAGTAGAGAGACAGAGGGAGAGAGAGAGAACTAGAGAGAGAGAGAGAGAGAGAGAGACAGAGAGAGAGAGAGAGAGAGAGAGAGAAAGTGAGAGAGAGAGAGAGAGAGACGAGAGAGAGACACGCAACGCACGACACACACAAGAACACATAACACACACACACACACACACACACACACACACACACACACGCACACACACACACAACACACGCAAGCACGCACACACACATATACAGACACACACATCACATAAGACGGAGATGTAGAGAAGAAGAGAGAGACAGTAGAGAGAGAGAGGAAGTGAAATTGACCAATGGGAGTTGTTTAACCTTGGACTCTGTAGCCAATGGGGCCGTTTGTGTTTGTGTGTAGAATCTGCCGAGAGGGGCCTGCTCTGTCGGCAGCTTGAAGCTCACCTACATCTCCAAGGTAACGCTATCCTGTCGTAGGTGACCTGCTCTGCATGCAGGTCTACTTTCCTTGTGGTACCCTAGCAGCACCTTCAACTTCAACCCCCTTCCCACTGGACACAAAACCCACTCGCACCTGCTGGCTTTTGTGTCTTTAGTGGTAAAGGTTGCAATATGCGTTCATTCCCGGGACAAGTGACTCTGCACAAAACATGACACCCGGGTCAACGCGTTCGAACATCGTTCCAAATTAGTCGGCACAGAGTTTGAAAGGGAGACCGAATTAAAAGTATTTAATTCACTGGCTTCCATCGCCATACTGCTGCTTCTACTGTTTACAAACTCCTGTTTCCGGAACGATCGCGATGTTTAACACAGCACACCATAATTTCTCTCTGTGTCATTCGGAAACGCATTCCAACATCCTGCAATCTGGACAAGTAGTGTCTTTAATCTCGAACTACTACGACTGATTGTTGGCCTCTCCTTGATTACAACCCACTGGTAACCCAAAAATTAACAAAAGAGAGAAATGGGAAAGGTGCACAGAAAGGCATAGCCTTCGCTCACTTTATTAATCTTTATTCCTTCGGCAGATGTTATTGCGAATCTGTCAAATTTGACCTAAAACCTGTTTTCCTATTATGAGAGTTACTTGCCTCTTTGTTGTTCAGAAAAAATTGTTTTTTATTGACGTACACATACAATGGGAAATGGGCAAATCAATTGCTTATCTTTTTCTGTAATCTAAAACCCCATTTTGTACTTGCCTATCTGCCAATGTTGATTATATGAAGTTAATAATGTGATATTTTGGCAAATAATGTGACAAATATGAGTCACTGTTAGTGGAAATGATCATTTTTGCCTCAAAATTTACATTTTTGCTGAAAAATCTCATCGTGATGTAATGTTTGTTGGGGTCTCTGCAGCGCCTGTGATTTGGACTGAGGTTGCACTTGGGCCATGTTGGGTTTTTGATCATATTTAGATTAGTTGTCGACTCGAATCTAAACTTGTTAACCTGATCTCTGGGTTTTTTCCCGCCTCTTTCGTCCGGACCGGGAACGTTGGTTCTGGTCAACATCTCCCGACGGAACATTTGGTTCGTCAACAGCAGAGGAAACAGAACAGGGCAGGACTCCTACTACTGTGCTGTATTTTCCATCTGTGATTAATAATAACCGCACATCTTATCTTATGACACCCTTGATCTGTCGTGTGTATGCGTGTGTTTGGCCGCTGCATTTCACTGCACTCCACTGCTTTGCATTCCATTACAGTCGCCAGCGAGGTGAGGAGAAATAAAAATCGTCTCGAAACCTGAGGTCTACCAAAAGATCGTAACGAAATGAAGAGTAGCGCTGTGGTGGTGGCGGTGGGAGCGTTTTGTAGCTGGTGTGCTTGCGCTCTCCGCTCTGTGCACGCACACTTTGTGAGGTTTTCCAGATGTGTGTGCGCACGTGTGTGTGTGTGTGCGTGTGTGTGTGTGTGCCTGTGCGTGTGTGCCTGTGCGTGTGTGTGTGTGTGCTGTGTGTGTGTGTCTGTGTGTGTGTGTGTGCATGCCTGTCCTCGGCCGCCCACGACATTACACACCGGAGCTAACATAACGCTCAGCTCAAAAGTACATAGCATCGCCTGCTTGCTGCCTGCGTAGAATAGCAGATTCCAAGAGTCGCCCGTGTCTGGCAGACAGTTCACATCACAATGCACTTTTTTAATACTGCCCGGTCGACTGACGTTACCATCATCGACGTGCTCACAACAATTTCTGACATAATTTATCCATATCTCCTTCTTACTTCTCTCCCCACCTATACAACCAACGGGATGAGCAGAGGGGGCATCGCATGAGAAGCGAGAATCGAGAAAGGGAATTTGCTGTCTTTAGTGGAAGAATGTAGTTTTTTATTTTTGTAGTTTTTAGTGATTTGTCATGATAGATTGTATGTACCGTGCATTGATTGGTAAAATCATAAGATGTCAATCATGTCTGCTCGCATATCCAGGCGGTGTGTGGAACACACTACTAAGGAAACGGGTCTCTTTTATGGTAGTTCCCGACTTATTCGTGCGAATGATCGTGGAGAGGGGTAGGAGGACGCTTGGGGCTGGATCCTAAAAATGGCCAGCGCGCAGAGCACTGTAGTGAGGTCTGGTCTGTCCTCTGGTCACTAACAGCGCGGGGGGGTCCGGAGGTGCTAGCAGGCCGATTCACCGGGAAGCGGGTGAGTGGCTAACGACGTGGTCGAGACACCTAAGGTACTCTGGATAGGCTTGGACCTGCCATGCGGTAATCCGGTGCAAGGCATAGCACCTCGATGATGTGAGCCAACACATAGACGTCATCACCGGGAGCGGGGTGTCAGTGGACCTTCTGCAGCTTGGACTGCAGGGTCTTGAAGTTCCCGATGATGTGTTGCAGGGCGGCGTTGGGGCTGAGCGACTGCAGCTCCACCAGGTAGCCGCAGATGTTGTCCAGACACACGTTGGTGAACCGGCGTCTGCGGCGGAGGCGGGAAAAAAACCCAGAGATCAGGTTAACGAGTTTAGATTCGAGTCGACAACTAATCTAAATATGATCAAAAACCCATCATGGCCCAAGTGCAACCTCAGTCCAAATCACAGGCGCTGCAGAGACCCCCCAACAAACATTACATCACGATGAGATTTTTCAGCAAAAATGTAAATTTTGAGGCAAAAATGATCATTTCCACTAATAGTGACTCATATTTGTCACATTATTTGCCAAAATATCACATTATTAACTTCATATAATCAACATTGGCAGATAGGCAAGTACAAAATGGGGTTTTAGATTACATTTACGAAAAAGATAAGCAATTGATTTGCCCATTTCCCATTGTATGTGTCGTACAAAGTGGGCTTGGTAATCAGGAGAGGCCAACATCAAGATTCAAGAAGTTCATTTGTCAGACACACACATGCAGGATGTGTGGAGTGTGCAGAAGAACACGATCATGATCATTTAACACCTTAAACAAGACACCAAAGGAAGCATTAGAAAGCGTGTGAGAGTTTGAAACAATCTGGCTGAGTGACTCAGGACTCTACTGCAGGAGAACACAGCAGGGCAGCCATCTCTCTCAGGGCTGGGCTACCAAACCTTATCGATTACCAATCAATCAATGAAAAAAAAGTCAAAACAGGAAAGCGATCACACAAGGAGCTGCATGATGGTTCTGCGGTCCGATACCTTCTCTCCTCTTTATTCTCCTCCTCTCTCTCTCTCTCTCTCCTCCTCTCTCTCTCTCTCTCTCTCTCTCTCTCTCTCTCTCTCTCGCTCTACCTCTCTCTCTCTCTCTCTCTCTCTCTCTCTCTCTCTCTCTCTCTCTCTCTCTCTCTCTCTCTCTCTCTCTCTCTCTCTCTCTCTCTGCCGTCCTACCTGATGAACGAAGGCGGGCACCCGGCTGGGGTCGTCCACGTATCCCGACAGCAGGACGTGGATGCACTCGACCAGGTGGAGGGGCTTCCTCAAACGCTGCCAGCAGGGGTCCTGCGGGAGGGAGAGCCAATCAGGTCGTTAAGATAAAACCGCCGCCCACCACCACGGGTCAATCGTCCAATCAGGCGGTCCACAATTAACACCCGTGCCACATACGTCGCACCGATTGGCAGGTACACAAATTCAGGGTTGTGCTTGTAAAACAATAGTTTGCTTCCGGGGTTAGGGGGCGTCAATAAATAAATGGCGCCCAGATAAAGCCCTTAGAGAATGCAACTGTAAAACTCACTTGACTAGCGTGACCTATAGATTGTTCCCCTCTGGCGGCAGGTGAAAACAAAAAGAGAGTTCAGGCTTATAGCAGTATATCACTTGGCAGGTAAAAAGGACAAACTTGTTAAAGTCACTTTCGGGGCCCCCGGCGTTGTTCCGCGCTCACGTCTCGAGGGACCGACCGAATTTCCGAGGCGCGTAAAGAAAACAAAACAATTTGTGACGCGGACATTCGTCTTCTCCGCCCGTTTAACGTCGGAAACGGTTCAAACACGTTTCACTTGAATAACACAAAACACTACGACGTCAGCGGCCGGCTCGCCAGGAAAAGACGACGCCTGAAGTCGACCGCCCGCTCGGCCGCCTCGTGTCATTTGTAAGCAGGTGGGGGCTGTGATATATTTTTACGACGGTGGATGATGCGGGACACTGATTCTGGCTCCGCTTCCCCCTCCGCTTGGCCTACATCCGCAGACTGTCGGGGGTTGCGACAGCCCCGGATCTAAAATTAAACGCGTTCTCTACTCTACTCTCTACTCACGCCCTCAAAAAGCTTGTACAAGTTTGTGTCCTCCTCAAAATGACAGTTTGAACGTGTTCTGTATCTGCAGTGTCCCAGAGGCCTGCAACGGAACGTTTTACATCTGATACTCATGGTGTAAATATGCATATTGGCAGAGATAATATCGGCTAAAAACCTCAAAAATAGTTAACCTGATGCCCCAGATCGTTTCTTGCTACACAGAAGAACCGTCTGGGAAAGTCGTGCTTTGAAACCGTTTGGAAAAGGGCGGGCACTTTCAAAATAAAAGACACGGCAGGTGATTGGATGAACCATCCGTATATCACCACCACCACCACCACCACCACGCCCTTATATGGGTGCCAGTAGTTCCTCATAGAGGCAGCCGGTTGGTCCGAACCGCTGGTGGTGTTGTTGGGGGTCGGACCACAAACTGATAACTTGGAGCCTGGCCATGCAGACCGGGATCTTCAGAGAGAAAAGGTTTGGACGAAGTGTGTGTGTGTGTGTGTGTGTGTTTGTGTGTGTGTGTGTGTGTGTGTGTGTGTGTGTGTGTGTGTGTGTGTGTGTGGCGTCGTGTATGCGGTGATGCCGGTGGGCGGGGCGTGGGGGGGCGGGGCGTACCCGGGTCTTGAACAACTGGTCGTAGACGTCCAGCAGCCTCTGCAGCTGCACGCCGATCTCCAGCATGGTGGTGATGACGAAGCCGGCGTCCCACAGCAGCCGGCAAGCCTCCTGCTCGAGGTGCATCACCAGGAACTCTGGGGAGCGGCGGGACAATTAAAAACACATTAGCCCCGCTCTGCTCTGCTCTGCTCTGCTCTCTAGACGGGCGATCAGGTAGAAACGAGTCACTGAAACAGGCGGGAAGGTGATTAAAGTCAATTACAGGGGAATTGCACTGGTGGCTTCGGTTCGAATCGCACCAGAGACATGGGTCGACAAAAAAACCCCCGAAACTAATCAGGCACCAGAGGCTGAACTTAATCACACCACAAAAGTAATTCAGAAATGATAAATGGGTTGCATTTAGGTGTCTTGCTCAGGGACACCTCCACACTTAGCTAGGAGGAGCAGGTAGGGTTAGGTGGTGTCTTGCTCAGGGACACCTCCACACTTAACTAGGAGGAGCAGGTAGGGTTAGGTGGTGTCTTGCTCAGGGACACCTCCACACTTAGCTAGGAGGAGCAGGTAGGGTTAGGTGGTGTCTTGCTCAGGGACACCTCCACACTTAGCAAGGAGGAGCAGGTAGGGTTAGGTGGTGTCTTGCTCAGGGACACCTCCACACTTAGCTAGGAGGAGCAGGTAGGGTTAGGTGGTGTCTTGCTCAGGGACACCTCCACACTTAGCTAGGAGGAGCAGGTAGGGTTAGGTGGTGTCTTGCTCAGGGACACCTCCACCAACTTAGCTAGGAGGGGGAGCAGGTAGGGTTAGGTGGTGTCTTGCTCAGGGACACCTCCACACTTAGCTAGGAGGAGCAGGTAGGGTTAGGTGGTGTCTTGCTCAGGGACACCTCCACACTTAGCTAGGAGGAGCAGGTAGGGTTAGGTGGTGTCTTGCTCAGGGACACCTCCACACTTAGCTAGGAGGGGGAGCAGGTAGGGTCAGGTGGCGTCTTGGCGCGTGCTTACCGAGGGGGAAGTATCGTGGCGTCCCGGCGTACAGCTTCCCCAGGGAGACCACCTTCAGACTGAGGGACGTCATCCTGTCCTGGGGGCTCATGGCCTGGCTGTCTCCCAGCTCTGGAGCAACACAACACAAGACAGCAGGCATGGAAGTCTCATTTACATTTAGGGTATTTAGCAGACACTTTTGTCCAAAGCAACTTACGAACAAAGTACATTTGTCCAAAGAGAGTGAAACGACAATATATACATCGGCTGAGGGTGCAGTAAGATTTGATTAGAACAAGTTTCAAGTCCTCATAATTGCTAGATTAACCCCTTGCTGGTAAACAGCAAGACGGCTAGGATAAGATGCTGCACAATGGCAAGTACTATTTTTAAGTGACTAGGGATTCAAATTCTAGTTTGTGGGAGTGGCTTAGGGAGGAAAGGTGGAGGGGGGGTTAAAGGAGGGAAGCTATGCAGAGTCCAGGTGAACGCTGAACCGGTGAGTCTTGGGTCTCTTGTGGAAGCTGGTGAGCTACGACGACTCGAGGTCCTTCTGACAGAAGTTAGCGGCGTACCTTTCTCGATGATGTCCCTCCACAGCGAGCGGATGAGGATGGTGTCCGAGTATCCCCCACAGTGGACGATGGACAGCTTGCACTCCGACAACTTGAAGTTCTCGGCATAAACCGCGAAGAGCTGCGGAAAAACAAAGACCGTCCAACATCGTGAAACTAAATACGCTGACTTAAAGCGTATTTGGTGGTGGTGGTGGTGGTGGTGGTGCCTGGTGCTGGTGGAGGGCTCTCACCTTAGAGATGTGGATGATCTCGTGGTCCAGCTCTGCGATGGCGTTCTTGGCCGCGGGATGCTGGGAGTACTGCCGGACCAGAGCTCCTGCCTGGATCTGAGCTTGGATCGCACCACCTGTCCATGACAGGTGAGGCGCACGGAGAAAGGACCATGTCCATCGATGATCACGATGAAATCCCGTTTGCCACTGACGTCCCACCGACGACTGAGGTACAGCGCATGGCAGCTGGTAGGGAGCTTAAAATATCCCATGTATATTTTTACATTATTATCATTATCATATTGCGATTGCAGACGCTTGACTAAATAATCATCAATAACTGTGGATATAATGACCAAGTGTGTGGAAGGCTAACAACAGAAGAGCTACAGAACAGTAAGCTTCAGTCGGTGACATCACTTTACTGGAATGCAGCCCAGACAACACTCATCACAATATTATGATATCCACAATCTAAGACGATATCGAGTCTCGTATGATCATATCCATATAATATTTGATATATTGCCCAGCCCTGTGTTAGGGGGTCATCTTGCTCGAGGGAGGCTACATGCAAGCATTGAGGTTTCGAACTTGCAACCCTTTGGCTCGGAGCAAGACGACAACCCCCCCGCCCCCTTAACCACTGGACTACGACTACACTTCCAGACTGCACTTCATCAGTGACACCACGGCCACGCCCACAGACCCCACGGCCACGCCCACTCCTACCTCCATCTTCTCCTCCAGCTGGTGGAGGAACTCCCCGTCGGCCCCCTGGGTGGAGAGGGTGGAGGAGCTCTTGGCCGACAGGATGGCCCGGGAGACGTACTCCAGACGCTGCTGCAGGGAGATCTCCGTGCTGCGGGGCAACAGTTAGGCCAACGGTTAGCTACACTCTGCTAGGCTAGGCTACGCTACGCTAGGCTAACCTCCTCCTCCCGGTCACACACACACACACACACACACACACACACACACACCTACACCCACACCCACATATCAGAATAAACCATATGAACTCATACCAGCAGCATTCAATTTAAGTCCTATCAGTGCCAGCACAGAGAAATCTTTCAAAGATGTGCACTGACAATAATTAATGTCAAATTTCTGAATAAATTACTAATTAACGAACCTAATTAACCAACTAACAGCCACCCAATAAACTAACCAATGGCCAACTAATTTTGTACAGTAAGTGTTGTATATAATGCATTCTATAAATGTGTCCAAGGAAAACACCATTGAAAACATCCCATTAAGACCCCATTAAAATCGCACTAGAAAGGGGTTAAAGGTGGAAGGTCAAAGGTCGTCAGAAGGTCAGGACTCACCTGCGCATCTCGGCCAGGTGAGCCAGGACGTGCGCCGCCTTGCCGAAGTTGCGGCTCTTCTCGTAGTAGCGCCACAGCAGGTCCATGTTGCGCACCTGGCTCTGCTCCTGGGTGTTCATGCGCTTCAGGTGGTCCTCCAGGTACGGAGAGTTCACCTGGGGGGGTGGCGGGGGGGCACCACGACGAAGAAGAAGAAGAAGAAGACGACGTAGAAGAAGACGTAGAAGAAGAAGATGTAGAAGAAGACATTATGATTAAGAGAGGGAGCTCATCAGAATTGACCGTTGACACAAAACTCTTGTTTGATTCTGAAATCGATTCACAACTTCCAAAATTCCACTTTGTATTGATTTATTTTTCCTCTCCATTTCCTTCCTCTCAGTTGAACATAATACATGTTATATAATATAATCGTACACATTTTACTCGGCTTTCGTAGCTCACAGCGGACTGCAACAGAGCCTGGAATCAGTAGCCCTCTGTACTGAATCGAGAATCAGAAGTAGTTTTGAATCAAGAACTTTTGAGTCGACAGAAAGAAAGAAAGAAAGAAAGAAAGACTAAATCACTAAATCGTGAGACGGTGAGAGATTCACACCCCTAGTCGTTATACGCAGACATTAAAAAAAGGTGCTGTGGGAAAGATTGAGGAGCCATAAATTTGACGGAATTGGGGGACGTTTTCTGCGGTCAATTAACTTCAAAACCTCTCTCCCTCTCTCGCCCTCTCCCTCTATCTCCCCCTTATCCTCTCTCCCCTCCAGCAGATTCTAAGTCGGGGGGGATACAACCAGAGCCGGGGTTCACCTCCAGCAGACTTTGTCGGTGAGGTCCGGCCCTCCGATCAGCCAGTTGTAACAGACTGTGATGTGGACACAGCTCGTCCTGCGACCATCTGGGCCAGGTGCGGCATCTGCTCAAACTGCACAGGAACCGGAGGAGGAGGAACAAGCGAGAACAAGGAGAACCAAGGTGGGTCGGGCGGAGAACAACGGGGCACCAGAGCCACCGAGAGATCAGAAGAACCAGCTGCCAAGAGACGTAAAAGGTTTTACCTTTAGCCAGTAGCGCTTGTGACGGCGTCGCACTTCAGCCGTTAAACAATTAATTGTCGTTCATGCGACTACCCCTCCCCCCTCTTGTGACATCACAACGTGCGGAAGTGTCCACCCAGCATGCTATGATGGCTTAGATCAGACCTCCCAGTTATGTGCAGTCCCCACTGGGGTAGGCCTGGTAGACTGATGTAGTCGTCATATACTGTACTAGTGTTACTGCTAGTGCTGGTGCTAGTACTGGTGTTAGTGCTAGTCCTGGTGCCAACTGCTGGTGCTAGTGTTGTGTTGACTGTCTGAGAAGGTATTCTGTGACATTCTTTGAATGTCAGCATATAACAATGTATATTTTAGTACATTGATTTATATGTGTATTGCTCACCTGGATATTTTTGTTGTATATTCCATTTCATTTTATATTTCATTTACTTATTTACACAGAATTTCTATTTATAGTTCTATTTCTATTTTGCACAGTTCTATTTCTATTTTGTAGTTCTATTCTATTTTGTATTCCTTTATAATTACTGTCGGCTGTCGGGCGTTTTGCACAAAAAGTTTTTCACTCACTGCTTATACTCACGTGTAAATTGTGAAGTGACAATAAAATACTTGAAACTTGAAACTTGAAACTTGATGTGTGCAGTCACACCGACGTAATTTGAATTACTTAGAGGTCCAGGGATCCCCAGTCAGAGCAACACATTCGGCTTTCTCCAATACACTCTTTTGCTTCCTTTTCAGTGTCATAAACTGCTGGATTTTTTTCTAAATTGTTTTTCTGCATGGCAGTTTGTAAGTTGTGTCAGACGACGTAATCTGTAGCACATTTTCTAGCCCCTTATCTTCGACCACCGAAAGTGGTCTACAGTCCACGGCAATCCAGTGAGCCAGTGAGTTTGTTACCTTGGTAGACGTGGTCGTACTCTCGACCCCGTCGTCATCTCGTCGAGTGTGGGTTGGCTACTCTGCTCGCTAGTACTAGGAACGTTAGCGTTAGCTTTAGCGTTAGCGTTAGCTCTGGCGTCCACGCTAGCTGCAACATGTTTAGCATTGAGGTGATATCTTCAACTGCTCCGGTGATATGCTAATTATTTATTGCACAATTTGCACACAACCATTCTCCTATTGACACTTCCATCAGGATGTTTTTTATACATACATTTCCCATTCAACAGGCCAAGCAACGCGGTCGCTTCTGGTGCGTCCATGTTTGCGCCAACGCTCTACTGTGGGGGGGCTTTTGACTGGCTGACGTCACTCAATGCACGTTGTGCGTCGGTATAATCGGTATGCCTGGAATTCGTCCACTGAGAAACGTTCCGTGGTGTTTGGAGTGCAAAAATAAAGTGCGATTAAAATGCGTTAATTAGTTTTAACTTGTTATTTTTTCTGTAATTAATTAATCGTAATTAACACGTTAAAGTCCCAGCCCTAATATATATATATACATATATATATATATATATATATATATATACTCAAGTGTTAATTATTTCACAAGTTGTTGTAGGAAATGCATTTCAAATGTAAATATGTATGCAATAAGCACAATTTCATTGATTTACATTTACATTTAGGGCATTTGGCAGACGCTTTTATCCAAAGCAACTTACAATTACATTTATAGAATGAGAGACGGCAATATATTGCTGTGGTACATAAAGATAAGAACAACTGAATGCCATTGTGTCTTTGAAGAGACAGAGTGAACAGTCCCTTTTCATATTACTTATTCCATATTACTTACAAATAACATGCCATTACTTCAATTCAATAAAAAAAAAAATGTATAACCCTTAATCACAAGACAGTCTCAAAGGGCTTTACAGGCTAGATTGTTATGGGCCAAAAGTGATTTATGACACCCCCCTAAGGAAGAAATCTCGAGGAGGAACCTCAGAGTGGGGGATCCCTCCTTCCAGGGATGGTTCGGAGTGCAATGGGTGTCATACAGGCATTTAAAAACAGGGGTAACAAAGCATGACAAATAGTAAATGAAATAGTAATATTATGATGGGGTGCTGGCTGGAGAGCAAGCTGGTAGCCGTCAGGTGGGGAGGCCAGGTATCCAGTCACGATCATCGGAGCACTAGCAGATACCACTTACCCGGATCCACGCTAGGACTGAGAGATCAATGCTTCGGCTTTATGTACAGTGGACTGTTAACCGCACAGTAAGACGGGAACCAATACAAGGGTCACATCACGCACTCACCGACCCCCTACGTGAGTGGCACATACGGCCACTAGGGCTACGGCTAGTCGCCTATACAGTCATTGATTTTAATCGCTCGTAATAATCAGAGCTGAGGAGGCACTCACAACCCTAGCATGCCTAAATATGCGCCGAGGGTCCACATACAGCGGTGGGGGTTTGGTAGGTGGCTGCGCTCCTTCCAAAGTGTAATCTCGAGCACCGCAGTCCAGCTTCCACGTGTGAAGGTAATCGGAAGGAGCCTTGCGTGCGGGCCGACAGGATGAGGGGACCGTGAATAGATCCCATACACCCAGACGATAGGGTGCTTCGATAGGGGAAGGAGAGACGCTCTTGCCTTGGTGGGTGGTCCGTCTGTTGTTGTATTCATTCTTATGTGGAGAGCCTATTAGGTATTTAGACCAGTTGACCAGTCCTTTGAAGACTGGAGCCGTGGCCTGAGAGGGAAGGACACATTAGGGAGAGGCAATTTAGAGTTCCTCTTACGCTAGGTACAGACTTAGGTAAGGGACCCCATCCAGTGAGTCCATTGTAGTGTAATTTCATACGTAGCACCTTAGAACTTCGACTCTGCGACCAACTTCTAACTTAGCGCAGAGCCACACAGTCTCGCGGCAGTGAGCGCACAGCTGAGGCAATAGGGAGTAATGTGGTCGAACCGACTTCCCTAGTTGCCTCATATAGCAAGCTCCTAACATAAGTACAGTCGATACTGTACACAAAGCTGTGATGAGGCTCTATATTCTCCGGGTACGCTAGGCCATGTACATTTCGTGTAAGAGCTACGAGCACTAGTGATTCACAAGTTGTCCATGCTCTGGATTAAGATATATCTAAATGTCATGGATAGAGTGAATCTTCTGCGGGTTGTCCGCAGCGCGAATCTACGACTTGAGGTATTATTAATCTTTTGGCATTCATATTCTTAATCGGATAGAAAGTAATGTCTAAGCTATATCTTTACTACGAAATACCTCTATATTTATGAATACCTGCACTAGCACTCCACAGATAACCTCACCGTAACGAGATCTACGACTTATGTATATCGATCCAGGTAGAATGGTTTCGTCATATGATATGCACGAGAGCTTTGTGTCATAAATTAGTGTTGCACATAACGCCCATCAAAGGACGCAGATAGATGTGATCTTGGCAATGTTTCTAAGATGAAATGAATATTTGACATGCTGATCGAAAGAAAACGTAGGATCAAGCAGAACACCAAGAGTCTTGACGCAGGAGCTTTGGTCATCAAGTGTGTGATTGTTTATGCTTCGGGCCGAAGATAATCATCTCAGTTTTCCCCGTGTTAAGCTGCAAGTAATTTTGGGACATCCATCTTTTGATTGCAGCGAGGCAGGATTCAACCTTTTGGATCTGTTGGAGCCGGGGGGAGTCTTTTGATCCAATGGGAATGTAGATTTGGGTGTCGTCCGCATAGCAGTGAAAGCTAATGCCAAAGCTGCGAATAATATCGCCAAGAGGGAGCATGTAGATTGCAAAGAGCAGTGGACCAAGGACCGACCCCTGGGGAACACCAAAGCTTAAGTTGCAATGCTTCGATTTTGATCCTTTGCAGACAACAAATTGTGTTCTGTCTGAGAGGTAGGATCTAAACCAGTGAAGAGCAGTGCCTTTGATGCCGACGTAGTGTTCGAGACGCTCAAGGAGGATGCGATGGTCAATTGTGTCAAAAGCGGCGCTGAGGTCAAGCAACACCATCAGGGAGCTTGCATTGCTGTCCATGCTAAGGAGGAGATCGTTTACCACTCTGGTCACAGCGGTTTCAGTAGAGTATAGGCTCCTGAAACCAGACTGGGTCGAGCAAACAGGTAGTCTGTTTAGATGCCTGTATTAGCTTGTCAAGCTCATCCAACGAGATTGTGCTAAACTGCTGGAAAGTAGCTTCAGGGAGAATGCGTGGCACCGCACCTGACGAATGTTCAGGATGAGTGGCGAGAGACGCATCAATGTCTTTCCTAATTGATTCGATCTTGTGATCAAAGAACTCCAGGAAGTTGCTCGCTGAGAGGGAGGAGTCCAAGTTGTGAGGTTGTTTTTGCGTCAGCTCTTTTACAGTGTCAAAGAGGAACTTCGGGTTGTTCTTGTTTAAGTTGATGACACTGGAGAAGTAGGCATTTCTGGAGTTAGCGCTTCAGGTGGTCCTCCAGGTACGGAGAGTTCACCTGGGGGGGTGGCGGGGGGGCACCACGACGAAGAAGAAGAAGAAGAAGACGACGTAGAAGAAGACGTAGAAGAAGAAGATGTAGAAGAAGACATTATGATTAAGAGAGGGAGCTCATCAGAATTGACCGTTGACACAAAACTCTTGTTTGATTCTGAAATCGATTCACAACTTCCAAAATTCCACTTTGTATTGATTTGAGGGACTTCATAGCATATCACTATTCGGAGATTACTCAATGTCAAATCAACATAGATTAGCACCTACGACTATCTCATATAGTGTGAGAGGTTAATAGACATTCCTCTTGATCCTTTCCTTCCTCTCAGTGTCGGATTCCGACTCTTTTTACACCACACTCTTATATATACCTGAGATAGCTATTTTATAAAATATAATAATCGTCACTCATTTTTACTCCGCAGCGTTGTGTCCACGGAGTAGCTCCACAGCGGGACTGACGTCATAATCATGCTCCTGGAATCAGTAGCCCTCTGTACTGAATCGAGAATCAGAAGTAGTTTTGAATCAAAAACTTTTGAGTCAAAAGAAAGAAAGACTTAAATCACTAAATCGTGAGACGGTGAGAGATTCACACCCCTAGTCGTTATACGCAGACATTAAAAAAAGGTGCTGTGGGAAAGATTTAGGAGCCATAAATTTGACGGAATTGGGGGAAGTTTTCTGCGGTCAATTAACTTCAAAACCTCTCTCCCTCTCTTGCCCCCTCTCCCTCTATCTCCCCCTTATCCTCTCTCCCCTCCAGCAGATTCTAAGTCGGGGGGGGAAACAACCAGAGCCGGGGTTCACCTCCAGCAGCTTGTCGGTGAGGTCGGCCTCGATCAGCCAGTTGTACAGAGTGATGTGGAACAGCTCGTCCTGCGACCTCTGGGCCAGGTGCAGCATCTGCTCAAACTGCACAGGAACCAGGAGGAGGAGGAGAACAAGGAGAACAAGGAGAACAAGGCAGCAGAGCACACAGAGATCAGAACCAGGCAAGACACGTAAAGGTTTTACCGTTTAGACCAGCAGCATAGGACTCACTCTAGTAAGAGCCGTTTTATACCCCCGTCTCAATGACTCAGAACACAATGTGTTGTCTGTGCTCATAGGATCGTCAAGAGCGCGATTGTAGTTAACACGCCGTTAAACTTAGACATTTGTGTCGTGTTATTCGCCACTAACCCTCCAAGTGGTGCGTGGACTCACCTTCATATACATAGTCGCAGCAGCTTGAGCGCTCTCTCACTGAGACTATATTATGCATGGCTACTCAGATGCTCAGCCCCCTCCCCTGTGGCGAGTATGTCTAGTCCACCTATCTGGAGGTTGTGGTGAGCGAGTTAGCCTGTGTTCGAGCAACTGCTCGATGCGTTACTGAGTCACTCACGGATCAATCCCTGGCAACTGGACTACATTCCACGATTGAATCGAAGAGAACACTTCGACTCCCAGCTTAATTGTCGAGATTATATTTCTCGAGAGCCCAGAGGTTGAAATTCTCTGGCACTGCAAATTGTGATTTACAGAATTATGCGCGTGACAATTTTCATACATATACTTTATTCCAAAATTATTTTCTGATACTTATTGAGACCATACATTATTGAGATGAAAATAACAGGGGAAAACTGAGATGATTATCTTCGGCCCGAAGCATAAACAATCACAACTTGATGACGTCACCCTCTGCCTTGAGGGATCCACTATTGCCCAAAGCTCCTGCGTCAAGAATCTTGGTGTTCTGCTTGATCCTACGCTTTCTTTCGATCAGCATGTCAAAAGTATCACCAGAACTGCATTCTTTCATCTTAGAATTATTGCCAAGATTTTACCAATGCTATCCGCTGCGGACGCAGAGACACTCATCCATGCATTTATATCATCCAGACTGGATTACTGTAATGCACTGTTCTCTGTCTTACCGAGCTCTACTACAAAAAGCCTCCAGCTTGAACAGAACGCTGCTGCTAGACTCTTAACGAGAACTAGGAAGTTTGACCACATTACTCCTATTCTCACTTCCCTCCACTGGCTCCCAATTTAATACGGACAAAAGTCGCATTCTCCAGCTTGCCGTACACCCGCTAACGGGAGCTGCTAGAGGACCCGCCTCACGCAACTTGGTGGGCTGGTACACTATTGAGGGAGACGTAGATGACAAAGTGAATCAACATTGAACCACATTACTTTTCTCGCTATAAATCAAAATTTGGTGTCTAAGACCTAACATGCACGTACATTCTACGGAGCTGTGCGGCCGGCGCGGTGGCGTCCTCACGTTGCTGACATGTCGACGTGGCTCCAGAAAGGTAATCATGTCGCGCGCCGAGCACGCTGCCTTGTCGAGATTCTCTCTAGAGAGGGCTGGACTACCTCTGCGGGTCCTGCCTTGCTGTGGGCCACCAGCTCCTGCATGGTGTTCGTGATGCACTTGTAGCAGAGCAGCCTGGGGTCAGGGGGTCACAGGGAGGTCAGAGGGGGGGGGTCAACTGGTGCGGGTCCCAACAGATTAATACGTTTTACTTTTTCATAAAAACAATGCGAGCACAATGCGGGATAACAACATCTATAGTGTAATAAAATAAAGAATACAATAGAATGAAGAATAAAATAAATAATACAAAGAATTAGGGATGCACCGATACCACTTTTTTTCAGACCGAGTACAAGTACAAGTACTTACATTTGGGTACTTGCCGATACCGAATACCGATACCGAGTACTTAATAAAACCATTACAGTTCTAATGACTTTGAAAACATAAATTCACATGGAGAGCGGAATTGTGAGAATTGACAGAATCGTGTCAGCACTTTGAAATCATAATATCGCATCATAATATCCCGATCCTGGTTTCAATTTTCAAATTCTTCCCGATTACGTATCTCAAAACAGTTCCTTGTCTTGATGGAATGAAACTAAACTGGAGATAAACTGAGAAGTTTGATGCAAATCGTAACGAACTAAAGAGTAATAGATGTGGCCCCGTACCGCTCCATTACATATAACAGCTAAAGTTCAGAATATAGAGTTTAGCGGACTCAGCGTCAACCGCTCCTGGAAGGCCAGGTGTCCCTGGCAGCTGCGCGACGCATGAACCTTACACTAGGTCTGAGGATCACTTGTTATTGCGCTTTGCGCCTCGGCTTTACTGCTGCTAGGACGAGTCTAAGCAGTTACGATTAGCTGTGCCGTCTCCGACTCAAGCATACCCGCGTCTCTGCTGCAGCGGTCCTTGTCTCCGTGACTGCATCGAGCTCTGAGAAGCTACCTGGCCAGACAGGCCTCCACCGGACCGTGACCGCGCTCTTACCAGCTTGGTAGCATCACCTGCGACTGGGGACCCACGCACAGCAAGACGTTTAGCACTCACCAGCAGGTGAGTTATGCATGTACACTCAGCTCCACTTTGACTGACGATTACTACAATGATGTTGGTGTGCTGTATTGCGCCGCGCTTCTTTGCTAGTCACCAGCAGTAAGAGCGCGCTAAAAGATACCGTCGCTCGCGGTGTTGTCGTGGTGTGTCTGTATGAGAGTGTATGCATGTGAGGACAGACAGTGAACCAGGTCTGTACGATTGTGCAGTGGCTCGTGTGATAGTTGTGTTCTGTGCATCCGTTGGCCAAGGAGCGCTAGCACTCTGCTCCCGTCTACCTGGAACGAGCAAAAGAACATGGACAGGAATCCGTCGTGCCGTGCTGGAGAGTTCTCCCGCTCGAGGAGCATTGTGCTCTCTAGGCGCCTTTACGCCGCGGTCGCGTGATTCATATATATTTTGGCACCACATCTCTAAACCACTCCTTGTAGTGCCGTCTGTCATTAAGTCTCTTGTGATCTGCACTGCAATGCCAGTGCTGATGAGGCATCTGTATTAGCGCTAGCCCGTGGAACATATGATCAACTGGTGGAGGTAAGTTATGGCGTTAACTCTCTAGAGATATACGTAGTAAGACAATGTTGGAAATAATAGACAGCGCGAGGAAGTAGGCTTGGATTTATATCTCGCTGTAGTGAGTAGACGAAATGAGACGACACTAGACATTATCGCTAAATATGGGAATGCACCACGCAGCAATTCTATCGTTACACACAGCCAGGCGAATTTCAATCTAGTATCTATTGAAGACACACAACTATGGCACTCTCATCGAGGGCATGCGCCTAGTCAGTTCGATGTGTTATGGATGGTATACCAGGGAGAGCGGTTTCGTCACGGCAACAAGTGAAGGTTGCTGGTTTCGGATTTCCATTCACTCTCTATCACCAAGCCATCACCGAGGAATAAGGATAGTAGGTGCGAAGACAGAGGACTCTCATTGATACGAAACTCAGGCAATAATCTCGTCTCCACTGTTGACCGTTGCCTTGGTCAAGATAAAAGCGTCCCGTGTCCATATCACTTGCCACTATATATCGTAAATGGTCTAAACTTGCGACACCTTTGAAATTGTGGCGTTAATGGGTTGTCCATTTGTCTAGTTTACAAATTATTGGTGGTACTCGAGCTGTTTTTGGAGGTATGCGTATGGTGCTACCTATGACAATCTAACGATAGTCTGGCCGATTTTAATACATGAGAGTCTCTCACAGCGTATATGTTATTCAGTACTTCTCCGTGTCAAATATTTATCATCTCACACAATGTTCCTTTTGATTACTGGAGGTTTACTACTTCTCACCTTCTCCGTTTCTTTACCCAGTACCCTACCTGTAATGCTGCATTACACATAGTAGTTACCAGGCAAGATTTTCCAGACAAGGAGAGCGGGCTAGAGCCATGGTAGAGAGCATTTTGGATGGGGATGTATATCCTTACGGCACCTTCTACCAGCGGAATCAGCCAGCACAACGGACCTGCAAAATAATTAAATGTCAGGTAACAATGAGCTCACTAAGAAACAGAAACATGTGAAGTTAAGGAGCTAAGAGACATACTCTACACAACAAGCACCCAACACATACGATCATCTTTATATACACTCTATACACTCTATGATCATAATATAACACTATGATACCTCTACAATATCATACAATCATCTTTATTATACACTCTATGATCATAATATAACACTATGACCACACCACGGAACGTTTCTCAGTGGACGAATTCCAGGCAGACCGATTATACCGACGCACACAACGTGCATTGAGTGACGTCAGACAGTCACAAGCCCCTCCCACAGTAGAGCGTTGGCGCAAACATGGACGCACCAGAAGAGACCGCGTTGCTTGGCCCGTTGAATGGGAAATGTACGAATAAAAAACATCCTGATGGAAGTGTCGGTAGGAGAACGGTTGTGTGCAACAAAGAATGATCATATCACCGGAGCACTTCAAGCTACGATATCACCTCAATGCTAAACATGTTGCAGCTAGCGTGGACGCCAGAGCTAACGCTAACGCTAAAGCTAACGCTAACGTTCCTAGCACGAGCGAGCAGAGTCGCCGACCCACACTCGACGAGATGACGACGGGGTTCAAACTCGAAGCCGAGATGAGTACGACCACGTCTACCAAGGTAACAAACTCACTGGCTCACTGGATTGCCGTGGACTGTAGACCACTTTCGGTGGTCGAAGATAAGGGGCTAGAACACACACACACGTTTGTCCTCGTCAGGCTGGAGCTGTGTACGCTAACGCCGCTGTGGTGCTAACTCTGTGGTGGTCCCCAGTGCGGTTCTACGAGGGCGTCCTGGAGCTGTGCCTGACGGCGGCGGAGAAGAAGGACCCCCAGGGTCTGGGGCCGCACTTCTACAAGAACGGGCAGCAGGAGGACGACCGCGCCGGACACCTGGCCTTCCAGGAGCGGTACGGGCCACATCTATTACTCTTTAGTTCGTTACGATTTGCATCAAACTTCTCAGTTTATCTCCAGTTTAGTTTCATTCCATCAAGACAAGGAACTGTTTTGAGATACGTAATCGGGAAGAATTTGAAAATTGAAACCAGGATCGGGATATTATGATGCGATATTATGATTTCAAAGTGCTGACACGATTCTGTCAATTCTGTGACTATTTATTTGAACATATCTGAGATTTTATGTGCAGTAGGGTTCTACAGACCTGTCGTGTCTACCATTTGTGTTATTTATTTTATTCTTCTTATTTTATTCTTTGTATTATTCATTTTATTCTTTATTCTATTGTATTCTTTATTTTATTACACTATAGATGTTGTTATCCCGCATTGTGCTCGCATTGTTTTTATGAAAAAGTAAAACGTATTAATCTGTTGGGACCGGCACCAGTTGACCCCCCCCCTCTGACCTCCCTGTGACCCCTGACCCCAGGCTGCTGTGCTACAAGTGCATCACGAACACCATGCAGGAGCTGGTGGCCCACAGCAAGGCGGCCCCGCAGTCGCCCAGCGTGCCCAAGCAGCCGGGGCCCCCCGTCATGACCTCTGACCCCAACATGCTCAGCAACGAGGACGCCACCGCCCACGTGAGTCTCATGTGGTTTTAGGACACCATTTTGGATTTCAAAATGTGTCATGTGACTACCCAATAGTGGCCTCACAAGTGGGAGTCTACGAGGGCTGCCTAATTCATTGCATATGGATGAAGGTTGTGATTTTGGCCTCTGCGATTAGCTAATCGTGAAAGGTCTCCATTTTTTTATTCCAAAATATATACAGTATATAACTAAATAAATAAATGTAATTTGTATGTATACATTAATCACATTCCAAACTGCTACAACTCAGTAATTACTTTATGGTTATTGTGTTTCATATACAGTAGGTGCCACAGAATATGTATTGAATCACTAATCTGTAAATCACAATTGCAGTCACAATATCGGGCAAAATAATCACAATTATAATTTGTCATAATGGTGTCCGCCCAGATACAGTATATGACGACTACACTCTCAGAACCCATGCCCCTCTCCTGAACCCAGTTCTCCAGAACCCATGCCCCTCTCCTGAACCTAGTTCTGCAGAACTCATGCCACTCTCCTGAACCCAGTTCCCCAGAACCCAGTTCTCCAGAACCCATGCCCCTCTCAAGAACCCAGTTGTCCAGAACCCAGTTGTCCAGGACCCAGTTCTCCTGAACCCAGTTCTCCAGAACCCATGCCCCTCTCCTGAACCCAGTTCTCCAGAACCCATGCCCCTCTCCTGAACCTAGTTCTGCAGAACTCATGCCACTCTCCTGAACCCAGTTCTCCAGAACCCAGTTCTCCAGAACCCAGTTCTCCAGAACCCATGCCCCTCTCCAGAACCCAGTTCCCCAGAACCCAGTTCTCCAGAACCCAGTTCTCCAGAACCCATGCCCCTCCAGAACCCAGTTGTTCTCCAGAACCCAGTTGCTCCAGAACCCAGTTCTCCAGAACCCAGTTCTCCAGAACCCATGCCCCTCTCCAGAACCCAGTTGTCCAGAACCCAGTTCTCCAGAACACCCGACCTGGCGTTAGACACCCGCAAGGCTCCCGGGTCACGTGTTTAATTAATTAGGCGTCTGATTGATTAGCTCAGGAGGAAGTATCGCGACATTGGGAGGTTTGTAAAAACAACAGCGAGCAGGCAAGAGTGCACGCTGGCGTGCTGCGAGCGACTCGGAGGCTGCCTTGCTCAAAACACACACGCGAGCTTTGAGAAGCAAACAGCCAGAGATTTTCCATTCTCGGGCTTCTCCTCGCAGCCTATTGTGGAAAATTCAGTCTGATGCTGCTCCCCGCTGCGAAAGCACGTCACCAAGATGGGAGTTAACGACAAATATTAATGTCAGAGCTTGTTATCCATGAGACAGTAAGGCCTAAGGCAAGGACAAAGGAGAGCAGATCAGACAGACTATATGCTTGCTTCGTATAATATTGAGGGGTATGTCCCTGCGTTTGCGCGCAGAGTATAAGGGACATTATAAGTAGCTATTAAATATCTCATTACATGTTACCCCTTTCTCTTTTTCTTCTCTTTACTTCTCAGTTCAAACTGTACATAACAAAGAACCTTATAATCGACAATATGTGGTTCGTTATTTGTCGAGTTTGGTATTAATTGACAAGACCTTCGATAGCGGCACCTGGAATCTGAAGTGATCCGTCAGCGAGATGGCCTTGACTTGACAAGCTGCCAGGAACAAACAAAGACTACAATATTTATCTGACAATCTTCTGACACGAGAGCGACCATAAATCCAGAAGTTAGCGTTTTTCTTGATGAATGGACTGAATGGATGAGTGAGTGAGGTAGAGTAGTTGTTTCCGCAGTACCGTGTGTGTGTTTGGGTACAGACACACATCTCTGTTGGCAGCTGCTGTCTCTCCGTCTTCAGGTAACTGTCTCCCTCGTAGCGCTGTGATGTAATAGACAAATTCATCAGCTTAATGAAGTTCAAGCGCATTACCCTGCAACTTTGGCCGAATTATAAATGTCCCCAAACAAATCCGGTCAATGCGTAGTAAGAGCCTTCTGGCTAAAATAAAGATTATCGACATCAAGAGAATGTCGAAGTCCTGACACTATAACTGCCGCTGAAAATGATGATACAAGTCCGCCGTTGCCCGGCCTGGACCCTGAACTCGCTGGCGAGGATGTTGGTTCTGATGATCTCTCCTCCAGGAGTTCTGTTGATGGCGGCGTCGGAGACCGAGGACCACGACCACCTGTGGTGCATCAACCACGACTCGTTCCCCTTCAAGAAGCCCCTGATGGAGGCTCAGGTAAGGACCTCCCAGGCTCTGCTCGTCACACACCTGGTTGTCGTCATGACGCGGTAACCACAGCCCCACCTGTTGTGGATGTGCTTCTGGACCTGGAGCCACCAAATAATGATAAATACATTCTCATCATCATGTCAAAAGACGACAACATTTCTCACGTCTAATATTGGTAATCAATAGTGTTACCCCTTTTCAGTCTTCAAACATGCTACTGATCAAACGATATGATCATGCTAATGATCAGAGGCTACCGTGACCGAGGTTCATTGCTCTTCTTTCTGCAGAGAAATCCCATTCTAGAATCAGAGAGATCCCATTCTAGAATTGGTGAAAAGCTATTCTAGAATCAGAGAAATGCTGTTCTAGAACCAGTGAACGGTGATGCAGGTGGGCTGGCGCAGAATCACGCCGAGAAATGCATGCTCCCATTTATTATCTTGCTTCTTTGCCCAGCTTCTTAGGCGTCTCCCGCAATTTCCGTACCCCGTGGATGAGAAAGCTTCTGTTGTTCAATATGAGTGTACTGATCGGGTCACATGCGTGACTATACCTGGATTGCAGTGAATAAAAGTGGCGCATGCGGCTCTGGAGAGACAGGCAGACGGCTCGAAGAGAATACAAAAACTTAGACTAAGAACAGGAGGTCCAGACGAGCCTATCGCGGCTTTCTGAGTCTGTCTTCATTCTCTCCGGGTGCAGATGATGTCCGACGTGGACGGCCACTCCTGGGCGCTGAGTGCCATCGACGAGGAGCGCCCCAGCCGGGTGTCCACGCCGCTCAACAGAGAGCTGATCCCCCTCACGGACTCCCCCGTGGTGGTGCAGCAGCACAACATACCCCAGCGGAAGTTTGTGCTGCTCTCCACAAAGGTAACGCTAACTGCAGCCTATTACCCGCCATGTCTTCAAGTCTAATTGGTGGATACTTAGTTATGTAGGTTCATGCTTCAACGTTTATTTGATTATTTTGAGTTGGGGCTGGGCAATATATGGATATTATATAAATATTGCGATATGAAATAAGATAGAACCACAAATGAGATTTTGAATATCATACGACGGCATAAGTGTTGTCTTTTCCTCGTTTTAGTGGCTGCTTTACATTAAAGTGATGTTGTAATTTCCTGAACGTACCCATCTGCGTTGTCATTACTCGATACAGAGTGTAAATGAATGAGCAAGATAATTAATCCCATAATTACTATTATTGAATCGTTTCGTAACAAAATGGGAAAAACGGCGAATGGGTCTGTGATGCAGAATTAGCATTTTAATTTTTTCTGCCTTGAAAGTGATGGTTGGTTGGTTCTTCGTGGACGTTAACGCAGTACTCATTCGCCCCTCCAGGGAAGCCATATCTTCCACAAGCTGCGGCCCGTGGACCAGCTGAGGCACCTGCTGGTCACCTGCGCTGGCGGGGAGAGCGAGGAGGTGGAGCGATTCTTCAAGCTGCACCGGGTACGAACTCACGGACCCCACGACCACGCGGTTGATTTTGGTCTAAATAATCAGAAACTCATTCAGGCATTTTTCTTCTTCTCTCGTGTTCTCTAGTGTCGTCTACTTCCTGTGCTGCGATGTACGTGTGGTCATGTGTCCTTGTCCGTCTGTAACCATGACGACGTTGACTGTTGTTGTTGTTGTTGTTGTGGTTGTTAGGAGGAGCAGGCGTGCGCCACCTCCCTGATCCTGGCCTGCTCCAGAGCCGCCTCCGACCGGGAGGTGTCACAGTGGGCCACCAGCTCCTTCTTCAGGTCGGTACAGACTCACTGACACTCTCTCACTGACTCATACTCACTGACTCACTGACTCTCTCACTCACCTACTTTCTCACTCACCTACTTTCTCACTCACTGACTCTCACGCACTGACTCGCACTCACTGAATCACACTCACTCACTGACTCTCTCACTCACTGACTCTCTCTCACTGACTCTCTCACTGACTCTCACTCACTCACTGACTTTCACTGACTCACTCAGACACTGACTCTGAATTGTTAATGTTTGGTTCTGGATGTCAGGTACGGAGGGGAGGCTCAGATGAAGTTCCCGTCGGCCTTCCAGACTCCCGTGCTCGGTGAGTCACCACACTTAGATTGATGAAGGAATCAATTATTCATCCATCACCGTGAGTCACCACACTTAGATTGATGAAGGAATCAATTATTCATCCATCACCCCATTAATAAAAAAATTGTATATATATATAATACAGCTTTGATTTATTATCTTTTTTAAATCGAATGCCTTTGATTTCACAAAAGACAAGAGAAATGGATCACCTCTGTGTGTATTGATTACGATCTCCTCGTATCCCCCCTCGGACAGGTATGACCCCTCACCTGGCCGCCCAGTTCGCCCCCAGCGCCATCCCCATGGCTCCGGTGATGTCCGGCCCCGAGGTCATCTTCTCGGGCAAGCACAGCGGGATCTGCATCTACTTCAGCCGCATCCTGGGGTCCGTAGCTCGCCTCCATCGGTTTAGCCGTATCCACGACGACTTCACACTCCACACACACGCACGCCACACTTCCTGGGGTCCTCGGCAACACACCCGCCCCGAAGTGTGGAGAGAGAGAATCGAAGGAACGCCACGCATACAAAAATGTCTCCAATTATAGTTAGATATCCAATCAACGGTCAATCACGTTTACATTTGTACATTTTGCGTTTCCGTGCGTTTCCGACTCATTCTGTCTACAGATCTCTTCGTCTAAATTTAGTCGATTTTTGTTTCATATTAATTCTGTACTTGTGCCGTGATGTCCATGTTTTTCCATCTGCAATTATAAGAATGGAAGTAAGGGTGTTGGTGCTGATTCTGCGTTGTGTTTTATCTTCATCCCCACAGGAACATCTGGGACGGGAGTCTAGCGGTTGAGATGACCGTCAACGCTGGCAATCACAACGTCAACATTGTAAGCATCGTACCCGATATCGTATCATCAGTAACGCTGAACATCTCCAACTAACCTCGTCTTTATGGTTCCTTGACCTACTCGGATGTTTGGAAACATTTTCTTTTGTAGTTAAGGCCTTTGTATTGCTTCCTCAAAAGTGTTCTGAGATCAGAACAAATCGGACGCCAGAATTCGACTCTACCTTGTATAGTTCCACAGAACTGTCTGATATTGGGGGGCGGTACTAGAGTATAGGAAGGCTGTCCGTCAACCTACCGAGATCTGGTCTGGCCCCCCCCGCCTTCCTTTATACCCCCACTAGTGTACCCTATCGCTGAGGAGGGGGGGGGGGCGGGGGCCCGGGAGGATGGCTTTTCGGATTCACCAGATTCGGACGATTCCGAAGCCAGTTTCCGACGCATTTCGGAAGAAGCATACAGGGGCCTTAATTCCAATGTTTAGGTCTCTTTGAATTAAAAGGGGTCTGATGACTAAATATATAACTTTAGCATATTGTACCCGTTTGTGTGTTCCAGCTGGAGAGCACGGTGGGGGCCGCCAACCTGGCGTGTGTTCTCCAGGAGCTCCTGGGCCTGAAGGACTTCCTGGACAAGAACTGCAGTTCAGTTCTTTCAGTTCAGTCGTCCCTGGGGCCGGCCAGGTAAACACCCACCACCTCCCTGCGGTCCTGCTGCCGGTCTGTAGAGGGCGTCTGCAGCAACGGCTGTGTCCCTCATAACACCGATTATTATTTATTATCTTATTAGGGCAGCACAGGCAGTAGATTAGTGGAGACGTAGAAGGAGATGTCGAAGTCTATCTACCTACGTGTGCCCTGGTCCATAAACGTAGTGTAACCATAAATGGTGTTATGAGGACGCAACATTTTTACATGAACATATTCTGTTGTACTATTACATATTACTGTATCATTACACTAACAATTATATCTCCACTCGAGACTTTGTCAAGTCAATTAGATGCTTAACTCTGATCCAGAACTATATTGTGCCGCACATTTCTGCTCCAAATCACGTTAGTCTTAACACCATTAGTGGTACACAGTATTTAAAAATATCTATATAATTTTCTATGTTTGGATGGAAAGAATTAATTATTCTCAATACCATAACGGCCATATTTGAATCTTGTTGCCGTTAAAGCTTCTAAACACGGTCTCACATTTCAAATGTGCTAATGGCTAAAGCTATTGGCGATATAGTTATATATATATATATATATATATATATCTCTCGTCACTGCCAGCTAAAGTGCTAGCTAGAGTATAAACGCTGTCCTTGGGGAGGTTTTGAAGTGGGCGGGGGGGGGGGGGAGTTGGCATCGGGACACTGGACACGCTCCGCGAATACTGAGACGCTGTCAAACCACCGTCAGATGTGTGATTATGAATGAGCGACGCTTGTAGTGCCACTCTGTCTCACTGGTACTCGCCGTCACCACGCCGTTGGAATCGAGGCCAGATTCGAGAAATCGGACGATGACTTAGAAAGTAAGTCATTTGTATAGGCGTCATGCACCTCGATATCCTAGACTCGTATTGCTTTTTACATTTACATTTGGGGAATTTAGCAGCCACTTTTGTCCAAAGCAACGTACAATATGTACATTTGTCTAAAGGGGAGTGAAACAACAACAATACATCACAGACGGTACCATTGGATTTGAATAGAACACGTCTCAAGCATTCGTAATTGCTCGGTTAATCCTAGAGACGGACAGAGAGAGAGAGAGACAAAGAGACACAGAGAGATAGACTGCTAGGTTAACCTGCAGAATGTTACAGCCATCTGCAATGGAGCCAAAGTGAAGTGTGAACCACCCTCGGTGATGTAAACGTCCCTGTTGGCTACCCGTAGCTTCAGATAAATGTCCCTCTTCACTTCCCGTAGCCTCAGCTAAATGTCCGTCTTCCCTCCCTGTAGATTCGGCTTATCATCCAACCTCCAGCAGCGTCTGCAGGACTTCATGCATCCGGATAGCGCCAGCACCCCGAAGGTCCAGCAGGAGCTGCTGGACTTCATGGGTCCGGACAGCGCCAACACCCAGCAGGTCCAGCAGGCGCTGCAGATGAAGTACCAGAGTGAGTCATCGACCCCCGACCTCTGACCCTTGCTGTCTCTCGGCTGTCATTTTACCTAGTTTTCTTAGTTTTCTGATGTTTTCTCTCTATTAACAAGAACATTTCATACTGTTTGCTTACATCCTAACCTGTCTGTCTCTCTCTGTGTCCATATCTCTGCCTGTCTGTATCTCTCTCTCTGTCTCTCTCTCTGTCTCTCTCTCTCTCTCTGTCTCTGTCTCTCTGTCTCTCTCTCTCTCTGTCTCTCTTGCTCTCTCTCTCTGTCTGTCTGTCTCTTTCTGTCTTTCTGTGCTCTCTCTCTGTCTCTCTCGTCTCTCTGTCTCTCTCTCTCTTCTGTCTCTCTCTCTCTCTCTCTCTCTCTCTCTCTCTCTCTCTCTGTCTCTCTCTCTCTCTCTGTCTGTCTCTCTGTCTCTCTCTCTCTCTCTCTCTCTCTCTCTGTCTCTGTCTCTGTGTGTCCCAGTGGAGGCCCAGGTGTATGAGACGATGTCCCTGCAGCACCTTCAGCTGCTGGTGCATCGCTCCTGCCAGACGTTGGCCCTCTGGAAGCTCCTCTGTGAACACAAGTTCAGCCTCATCATCTCCGAGCTGCCCAAGGTACCCGTCTCACCCCTGTGACTCCTGTACCCGTCTCACCCCTGTGACTCCTGTACCCGTCTCACCCCTGTGACTCCTGTACCCGTCTCACCCCTGTGACTCCTGTACCCGTCTCACCCCTGTGACTCCTGTACCCGTCTCACTCCGGTGACTCACGGTTGCAACATCACACACACATGCGCACAACTGGATGTTGTGTAGCTCCGCACTCCTGAGCAGAGGACCGGTCCAGTCTCTGGGCAGGGGATGCTTGTAACCACGGCGACATCCCGGTAGATATTTTTAAATACTGTGTACCACTAATGGTGTTAAGACTAACGTGATTTGGAGCAGAAATGTGCGGCACAAATATAGAACAGCAAATAAATCTGATCAGAGTTAATCATCTAATTGACTTGACAAAGTCTCGAGTGGAGATATAATTGTTAGTGTAATGATACAGTAATACGTAATAGTACAACAGAATATGTTCATGTAAAAATGTTGCGTCCTCATAACACCATTTATGGTTACACTACGTTTATGGACCAGGGCACACGTAGGTAGATAGACTTCGACATCTCCTTCTACGTCTCCACTAATCTACTGCCTGTGCTGCCCTAATAAGATAATAAATAATAATCGGTGTTATGAGGGACACAGCCGTTGCTGCAGACGCCCTCTACAGACCGGCAGCAGCACCGCAGGGAGGTGGTGGGTGTTTACCTGGCCGGCCCCAGGGACGACTGAACTGAAAGAACTGAACTGCAGTTCTTGTCCAGGAAGTCCTTCAGGCCCAGGAGCTCCTGGAGAACACACGCCAGGTTGGCGGCCCCCACCGTGCTCTCCAGCTGGAACACACAAACGGGTACAATATGCTAAAGTTATATATTTAGTCATCAGACCCCTTTTAATTCAAAGAGACCCTAAACATTGAATTAAGGCCCCTGTATGCTTTCTTGGCGTCGGAAACTGGCTTCGGAATCGTCCGAATCTGGTGAATCCGAAAGCATCCCTCGCGGGCCCCCGCCCCCCCCCTCCTCCTCAGCGATAGGGTACACTAGTGGGGGTATAAAGGAAGGGGGGGGGCCAGTCACAAAGAAATCTCGGTTAGGTTGACGGACAGCCTTCCTATACTCTAGTACCGCCCCAAATATCAGACAGTTCTGTGGAACTATACAAGGGTAGGAGTCGAATTCTGGTGTCCGATTTGTTCTTGATCTCAAGAAACACTTTTGAGGAAGCAATACAAAGGCATTAACTACAAAACAAATGTTTCCAAACATCCGAGTAGGTCAAGGAACCATAAAGAACGAGGTCAGTTTGGAGATGTTCAGCGTTACTGATGATACGATATCCGGGTACGATGCTTACATGTTGACGTTGTGATTGCCAGCGTTGACGGTCATCTCAACCGCTAGACTCCCGCCCAGATGTTCCTGTGGGGATGAAGATAAAACACAACGCAGAATCAGCACCAACACCCTTACTTCCATTCTTATAATTACAGATGGAAAAACATGGACATCACGGCACAAGTACAGAATTAATATGAAAAAAATCTGCAAAAATCAACAAAATTTAGACGAAGAGATCTGTAGACAGAATGAGTCGGAAACGCACGGAAACGCAAAATGTACAAATGTAAACGTGATTGACCGTTGATTGGATATCTAACTATAATTGGAGACATTTTTGTATGCGTGGCGTTCCTTCGATTCTCTCGACAACCGTCCACACTTCGGGGCGGGTGTGTTGCCGAGGACCCCGGGAAGTGTGGCGGCGTGCGTGTGGAGTGTGAAGTCGTCGTGGATACGGCTAAACCGATGGAGGCGAGCTACGGACCCCAGGATGCGGCTGAAGTAGATGCAGATCCCGCTGTGCTTGCCCGAGAAGATGACCTCGGGGCCGGACATCACCGGAGCCATGGGGATGGCGCTGGGGGCGAACTGGGCGGCCAGGTGAGGGGTCATACCTGTCCGAGGGGGGGGGATACGAGGAGATCGTAATCAATACACACAGAGGTGATCCATTTCTCTTGTCTTTTGTGAAATCAAAGGCATTCGATTTAAAAAAGATAATAAATCAAACATGTATTATATATATATATATATATATATATATATATACCACTCATTTTTATTAATGGGGTGATGGATGAATAATTGATTCCTTCATCAATCTAAGTGTGGTGACTCACCGAGCACGGGAGTCTGGAAGGCCGACGGGAACTTCATCTGAGCCTCCCCTCCGTAACCCTGACGTCCAGAACCAAACATTAACAATTCCAGTCAGTGTCTGAGTGAGTCAGTGAAAGTCAGTGAGTGAGTGAGAGAGTCAGTGAGAGAGAGAGTCAGTGAGTGAGAGAGTCAGTGAACGAGAGAGAGTCAGTGAGTGTGATTCAGTGAGTGCGAGTCAGTGCGTGAGAGTCAGTGAGTGAGAGAGTCAGTGAGAGCCAGTGAGAGAGTGAGTGAGTCATGAGAGCCAGTGAGTCAGTGAGAGAGTGTCCAGTGAGTCTGTACCGACCTGAAGAAGGAGCTGGTGGCCCACTGTGACACCTCCCGGTCGGAGGCGGCTCTGGAGCAGGCCAGGATCAGGGAGGGTGGCGCACGCCTGCTCCTCCTAACAACCACAACAACAACAACAACAACAAGCAACGTCGTCATGGTTACAGACGGACAAGGTCACATGACCACACGTACATCGCAGCACAGGAAGTAGACGACACTAGAGAACACGAGAGAAGAAGAAAAATGCCTGAATGAGTTTCTGATATTTAGACCAAATCAACCGCGTGGTCGTGGGGTCCGTGAGTTCGTACCCGGTGCAGCTTGAAGAATCGCTCCACCTCCTCGCTCTCCCCGCCAGCGCAGGTGACCAGCAGGTGCCTCAGCTGGTCCACGGGCCGCAGCTTGTGGAAGATATGGCTTCCCTGGAGGGGCGAATGAGTACTGCGTTTACATCCACGGAAGAACCAACCAACCATCACTTTCAAGGCAGAAAAAATAAAAAAATGCAAATTCTGCATCACAGAGCCATTCGCCGTTTTTTCACATTTTCTTACGAAACGATTCAATAATAGTAATTATGGGATTAATTATCTTTCTCATTCATTTACACTCTGTATCGAGTAATGACAACGCAGATGGGTACGTTCAGGAAATTACAACATCACTTTAATGTAAAGCAGCCACTAAAACGAGGAAAAGACAACACTTATGCCGTCGTATGATATTCAAAATCTCATTTGTGGTTCTTATCTTATTTCATATCGCAATATTTATATAATATCCATATATTGCCCAGCCCCAACTCAAAAGAATCAAATAAACGTTGAAGCATGAACCTACATAACTAAGTATCCACCAATTAGACTTGAAGACATGACGGGTAATAGGCTGCAGTTAGCGTTACCTTTGTGGAGAGCAGCACAAACTTCCGCTGGGGTATGTTGTGCTGCTGCACCACCACGGGGGAGTCCGTGAGGGGGATCAGCTCTCTGTTGAGCGGCGTGGACACCCGGCTGGGGCGCTCCTCGTCGATGGCACTCAGCGCCCAGGAGTGGCCGTCCACGTCGGACATCATCTGCACCCGGAGAGAATGAAGACGGACTCAGAAAGCTGCGATAGGCTCGTCTGGACCTCCTGTTCTCTCCAGAGCCGGTACAAGCATGTTACCCGACGGGCCCAGAGGTTGAACAACTTCCACGGGGGTACGGAAATGCGAGCCCGCTGCCAAATTCTAAAATGGGATTTCTCTGATTCTGGAATGGGATTTCACTGGTTCTAGAACAGCATTTCTCTGATTCTAGAATAGCTTTTCACCAATTCTAGAATGGGATCTCTCTGATTCTAGAATGGGATTTCTCTGCAGAAAGAAGAGCAATGAACCTCGGTCACGGTAGCCTCTGATCATTAGCATGATCATATCGTTTGATCAGTAGCATGTTTGAAGACTGAAAAGGGGTAACACTATTGATTACCAATATTAGACGTGAGAAATGTTGTCGTCTTTTGACATGATGATGAGAATGTATTTATCATTATTTGGTGGCTCCAGGTCCAGAAGCACATCCACAACAGGTGGGGCTGTGGTTACCGCGTCAACGACAACAACCAGGTTGTGACGAGCAGAGCCTGGGAGGTCCTTACCTGAGCCTCCATCAGGGGCTTCTTGAAGGGGAACGAGTCGTGGTTGATGCACCACAGGTGGTCGTGGTCCTCGGTCTCCGACGCCGCCATCAACAGAACTCCTGGAGGAGAGATCATCAGAACCAACATCCTCGCCAGCGAGTTCAGGGTCCAGGCCGGGCCACGGCGGACTTGTATCATCATTTTCAGCGGCAGTTATAGTGTCAGGACTTCGACATTCTCTTGATGTCGATAATCTTTATTTTAGCCAGAAGGCTCTTACTACGCATAGACCGGATTTGTTTGGGGACATTTATAATTCGGCCAAAGTTGCAGGGTAATGCGCTTGAACGTCATTAAGCTGATGAATTTGTCTATTACATCACAGCGCTACGAGGGAGACAGTTACCTGAAGACGGAGAGACAGCAGCTGCCAACAGAGATGTGTGTCTGTACCCAAACACACACACGGTACTGCGGAAACAACTACTCTACCTCACTCACTCATCCATTCAGTCCATTCATCAAGAAAAACGCTAACTTCTGGATTTATGGTCGCTCTCGTGTCAGAAGATTGTCAGATAAATATTGTAGTCTTTTGTTCCTGGCAGCTTGTCAAGTCAAGGCCATCTCGCTGACGGATCACTTCAGATTCCAGGTGCCGCTATCGAAGGTCTTGTCAATTTGTTTGTCTTTGTTTGTTCGTTTTGATGGGGGGGGGGGGGGGGGGGGGGCCTGACTCACGGCAACGCAGGGCGACCTCAAATCAACGCGGCTTCTTCTCCTCGCCGTACCTTTGCTGTAGAGCGCCTTGTGCACCTTGGCGGGCTTCTGCAGCACGGACGAGGCGGAGAAGCCCGGGGGCAGGCGCACGTGCACCAGCGCCAGCGTGCACGGCCGCTGGGCCGCCGTCTTCTGGGGCGGCAGGGCGAAGGGCGCGGTGCAGAAGTAGAGGCGGACGCCTGCGTTAGAAGAACAAAAAGGGAGGAGAAAAGGTGAATAGATAAGCAATACACGTGAAAGCTAGAACATAGAAGAGAGCTAGGGGAGGGTGATTGTTAACTCTTTTTTTTTGTACTAAATGTCAAGACGGGATCGTAGGGATGACTATTGCTGTCGCCAGAAAATATTTACTGTATGTGATTTTTGATAAATAATCATAATAGAATAGCAATAGAACAGTCAGTTCAGAACATGACATCACTTTACTGTAAAGTAACCTTTAAAAAATGTAAAAACACTTATGCCAGATCACGATATCCAAAATCGAAGAGGATATCTCGTCTCACATCACAATATCAATATAATATCCATTTAATATAATAATGCCTACTTCCTACGTACATATTGTCGCCTGTCAGAATGGCCCTGTGTTGTGATGGACACGTGACGATAAAACACTTTGACTCTGATATATTTGAGATGTTAAGTGTTTGGTTGTCCTCGTCTCACCTGCGTGGGTGATAGCCAGCAGGTGGCAGTTTGACGACTCGGACCGCTCGATCACGGAGATCTGGACGATGGGTTTGAACACCGAGCGATCGATGGTCCTGCGCACAGAACGCAAAAAAAGCATCAATCAGAGTCAAGCGGTAGAAGTAGAGAAGAAGAACGGGGAAACCACAACCACGGCGAGGAGGATAAGAGTTTCACGTAAGAAGGACGTACTTGGCGATGTTTCCCGCGGCGTTGACGATGGCGTTCTGACACATGGACGCCACGCGGCTCATGCCCTGCCCGTTAGAGCCCAGGTCGTACGCCTGGAGTGGAGGAACACGCGACAAACACACATGAAGCATACACCTTCAGCAATGTGATGTAGCTGGGTGAAAGCTCAGTGTTTCAGTCAATCCAGCTAGTGTGTTCCAGCTCGTTGACGTTCTCCAAAACTACCATTGAGAAATATTCAACAATACAACATTTTATGCATGTCTAGCACTTTCCCCAGGTACACAAAGACGACTCCTAAACATGAAAACGTAAAACGTTAACAGAAAAGAGCATGTACAATACCTGTAGCATTCCCTTCTCGGAGCGTGTGTAGAGGATGTTGCGGGAGTTGTCGACGGCGATCTGCAGAATGGGATCTGAGGACAACAACAAACACATTTACTTATGTATTTAGTTAGGGCTGAACGATATCGCAAAAGAAATAATCACATTGCAACTATTTTGACAGATCGTCATATTGCAACGGCAGAGTGACTGACACCACTATTAGTGGGATGATCATTTTTGCGTCACAATATTACTTTTCACTGAAACAATTATTCAAATCGTGACGTGATTATTTGTTGGGGTCTGTACCAAACAAACAGGTTTTCTTACATCTGGATCAGGTTTGTGACATCACAAGTGGGAGTGTCCACCAAGATGAATGCTGGATAGATCAGCCTACCAGCCTAGCCAGTGGACTGTAGCAACTGGTAGGCTGATCTATCCACCATACTTCTAGGTGGACACTCGTCCACTTGTGATGTCAAAAACCGGAGATGACACCGGTTTTCGAGACCGCTTCGAAGGGCTAATCGCGCTCACACCTGGTGGTATAATTGGTCAGCCCTAATTGACAGCAATGACAAACGGGGTCAGAACCCATCACACCCCCCGCCCCCCCTCCTCTTCCTCACCGTCCTCGGAGAAGGAGAACTGTAGCACGGAGGGGATGAGGAAGGACAGGCTGCTCTTGGAGTGGTTGATCTTGCGACACCGCTGGCTGAACCAGCCGGCCTCCGCCTGGTAGGCCATCTCGTACAGGCAGCCGTCCCGGCCCGCCAGGAACAAGCGGCCCTGCTCCGTGGCGGCGATGGCCTGCACGTACACGTTGTCCGTGGGGATGGAGTACAGCGGGTCGGGCAGCAGCTGCATGCCCCCCGACATGCTGTCGTTCAGGCCTGCAGGGGAACAACAACGCGCTTATAACCCCCACATTTAATCAAGCGCATTACATAACGAGGAGAGAGCTGGAAGATTGTGATTATGTTGAGATTTTGCAAGGTCAAATCTATTCAAATCATAATGTGACGTTTGTACTTCAGTGTAATACTTGCAAACATGTCACTACTCTACTTTCCACAGCCTTCTGAACCATGGAACATGAGTCATACCCACATCTTAACTTTCCTATACCATTATTCTTTGTTTAATGTTCAATGTTATGCACCAATTTCACAATAGCACATTCCTTGTAAAACTAAGGCCAATAAAGCTGATTCTGAAATTCTGATTCCGATATTGATCCAAAAATAAGTGTAATCCAGATTCCAAGTGACAATTTAAAACTAACCAAAGCCAGGTTGAGGTGTGTGTGTGTGTGTGTGTGTGTGTCTCACCTGGCTGGCCTTTGGGGAAGCTGAGGCCCAGGATGACCACGTCTACGGAGGTGGCGAGGACCAGCAGGTAGTCGATGTGCTGCTGGAGCATCCCTGACCACAACACACAGAAACAGCTCAGTCTGCTGCCGCCCAGACGCCGGTAGCTGCGAGAACATGCAACAGCGTTTGCACGACAGACTCGGTAATAAAGTCAGATTATAATAACAATAAAACATGAATGCAAGCGAAAGAGTAGTAAATAATGAGCAGTCCATTACTCTAATAGTTACCTGGTTTGGGTTTTACCAGTCCCACTGAAAGGATGGTTTCGATGAGGCCATCAAAGTACGCCACGTCACCTCTGTGGAGACAAAATGCTTTTTCCTTCATTGGGTTTTACGGTAGTGGTTGAACTTATATACTTTATACTTACATATAAAAGTAGGGCAATAATTCTATATGATAAATTGGTGAGAAGATATGCAATGAGAAACACAATGAGATTACAAGATATGATATATAAAATTATCAAAATATATCAGCTTAACGCCCAGCCCTCTTAGAAAAGTCAAATGCATGTACGCACCCGTCTTCATAATTCCACATGAAGATATCGTTGTCGATGGTCAGCCAGGCTCGCGAAATCTCCGGGAATACTCCCATCATACAATTACACTGCATGTCTGTCAGGGCGGTTAAGGAGTAACATATCCACGGCAGGGGGCAGTAGCTCAGGAGTTCAAGAGCGGTTGTCTGGCCACAGGAAGGTTGCTGGTTCGATCCCCGGGCTCCTCCCCCTCCTCCTAGCTAAGTGTGGAGGTGTCCCTGAGCAAGACACCACCTAACCCTACCTGCTCCTGACGTGTTGGTTGTTACCTTGCATGGTCGGCACCGCCGTCGGTGTATGAATGGGTGAATGTGAGGCAATACTGTAAAGTGCTTTGGATAAAAGCAATATATAAATGCAATCTATTTACAATTTACATCCATCTACTGATCATACCAGGCTATCCTGTGGAAACACTGGAACCGGGTGGTTTCAGGAACTAAACTTCCAATGTAAACACATATTCCACTTTTTTCCCACACGTTTTTGGTTATGGCACACGAGAGAGAGGATACGGCCGAACTGCTCCACGAGCTCGGGGGGCAGCGGGACCCTGCGGACGGCGGTGAGCTCGGGGAGGTTGGGGAGGAGCCCCGGGCCCTGCAGAGGGTAGTCCATGTCCGACGTGCCGGACAGAGACGGAGCATCTGCAGTACCGGTGGGGGGAGAGATGGGTACACAATGAGGCTTTTAAAATAAGGAAAATAACATGCATCTACTACTACTACTACTACTACTAGCCAATTAACCGAAAACGTATGGAAACCAACATTTAGAGCCTCTCATCGACTCAATCTTGCTCATGTCGTCTAATTCGGTTCATTTAAACTGTTCAAAATATATACAATAAATAGCCACGAATAGTTCATCCATGTGTGCGTTTCCGTCCTTATTATTTTAAAATCACAAAGATAAGATAAGACAGAACTTTATTCATCCCGAGGGAAATTGTTGTGGCAGAGGTTGCTCAAAAAAACCAACAACAGAAGAATAAAAACAATGGAATAATAAATGTACAGTGAGTGTATACGCCTAAAAGTAAACAATACAGGGAAGATAAGATAAGATTATCTTAAGAGAAAAATTGTACTAATCCTGAAGGAAATTCTTGTGCCAGAGGTTGCTCAGAACTCCAACAACATAGCATAGCAATAGAATAATAAACAATAGAGTAATAAACTGAATAATAAAATAGGTAAGATTAATGTGGGGAAAAATACATCCCAGCTTCTTTAATAGTTTAGTATGTTTAGAGGACAGCGCTGGCCAGAGAACTATGATGTGTATAAGATAATGAGTTGAAGTCCCATCGCACCCCAGCCCCTATAATCATTATCATCAGCATTTAGCATTATCATCATCATGATCCAGCGTGGTCACTCACTCTGGGAGTAGACGGACAGCAGGTCTGACAGGTCGGGGAAGCAGCGGTCCTGCTGCAGGTGTCGGTCCACCACCCGGCCAGAGATCTCCAGGGCTTCCAGGGCGAACCCTCCGGTGATGGTGAGGCTGCTGCTGGTGGTGGTGGGGTTGGAGGCTCCGAGCACCGGCGGCATGGTGGTGCTGGAGGTGGAGGCTGGTTCTGCTGGTGGAGGTGGTTCTGGTGGTGCTGGTTCTGGTGGTGGTGGAGGGTGGTGCTGCTGCTGGTTCTGGAGGTGGAGGGCTGGTGGTGGTGGAGGCTGGTGGTGGTGGTGGTGGAGGGTGGTGCTGCTGCTGGTTCTGGAGGTGGAGGGGTGGTGCTGGTGGTGGTGGTGGAGGCTGGAGGTGGTGGCTGCTGGTTCTGGTGGTGGGTCTTGTTCTGGTGGTGCTGGTTCTGCTGATGGTGCTGCTGGTTCTTCTTATTCAGCTCCTGGGCAACCAACTCACTCACTAACTAACTATCTGCTGGGGACACAAGTTAGGGAATTAACTCACTTTATTGTTTGAAACAGCCAGGATTTAACAGGCAATGTGACACAATGTTTGATCAATACTAATCAATAGTGATCAATATAAATCAATAGTGATTAGTATTGATTAGTAAAACGTGGAGGCAGCCTGGAGCTGAGGGAAGCTAACCGCTAACGGCTAACATGAGTGAACCAAGAAAAATATAAATTTTAATATTTTTTTTTCTTTTATTATTGTCATTATTCTTATTCTTATTTTTATTATTATAATTATTATAATTATTACCCGAGACCGGAGGAGACGTCCGTTGCCGCCAAATGCTCCTTTAGGACCACAACAGCGGAGGCGTCCTCGCGTCGCGGAGAGAGCGCGTCAACCGTCACGTGATGTGACGACGTCACGTGGGGCTACTTCAACGTACTAATGAATTTATTTATAATTTTTTTTAAAGTGATAAAAAGCTTACATTGACGTCTGCGTGTTTTTTCCACGTGACTTTAAATAATAATAATAATAATAATAATAATAAATAATAAATAAGCGCTAAACAGTCGCGCAACTCTCACGTCATCACGCTCCAGGTTTTTAAATGAGCCCCGCGACCCGCGCTGATTGGCAGCCTGTGATCGAACTAATTAATCGATAAAATATTCTTATTGATTCCTATAGAATATTCTTATTGATTATCTGAGTGCTCCACATCTACTGGTACATGGTGATCCATTTTAGAAACAAACTAACACAATTTGAATCAATCCAAGCGATTCATTTCTCATAATAAAAGGAGTAAAAAGGAAATAAATCAGTGATATGCACACAAATGAAGCAATGCAGACACCAGATCATATTTATATTTATTTTATATAATTTTTTATTTTATTATTAATGAGCAGATTGTACAAAAGTGGAATGGTGTAATTTTTAATGCCACACAATAATTTACACCACATTTGTTCTGACAAGTTTTTGTATTTCATAAAAATCTGTTGAAAATAAATTAAGAATAAAAAATATGTTCCCTGACTATATCAAAGTGACAGCATGCAGTACAACAAGGGAGCAACACAATATCTACCCTTATGAGAACTGGACTGGTTTTCAGCCAGCAACACAATAGGCAGAATTAAGTGTTAAAACAGTAGTTGAATAATAGCAAATTAATCTCACAATAACATTGCACAAGTAGAGGACATGAGAACACGCTGCCTTGGTGGAGCGCTGCTGCACGTTGGCGCCCCGTAGAGGCCGTCCAGAGACAGGTCACTCTGGTGAGCCCAAGCATGGTAGTAGCAGCCCTTGGTGGAAGACCTCCATGGAGTCTGTTCTCTCCTTTGGAGTTGAAGTGACAGTGAAGATCTCACAGTGAAGGATGGACCAAAATAAACCAGAAAGCTGCTTCTCTTGGAGCTAGTGTGTTGTGTTGCTACAGCCCTTAACGTGCCATGTTCTGGGTTTTTCACTTAACTTGGTCGTTATTATTCTGTCACTGTAACTCCACTTACCCTCACTTACGCTGACTTTTACATTCAAGTTTGGCTACGATGGCTTACTTTACTGGATTTGTGTAACTTCTGTCTAATAATTAACAATTGGTTTGTGTAGCTTTGGTCGGTAACACTAAGGGTACAATAAGGGTACTTGAACTAATGGTTGATTTATGTAGCCTTATTGTAAAGTGTGTTGGTGTTCTGTCTAACCATTCCACGGTTACTTCTTCTTCCCGTCCTTCTCGGCGTACAGCCCCCGCAGCGCCTGCACCACTCTGCTGCTGAGCTTGCGTCCGCTGGTCAGCGCGATCTTCCGGTAGATGATGTCCTCCTCGCGGACGGAGCCCGTTCTGGGCACCAGCTTCGCCCCGCCGCCCCTGCCCCCGGGGTCCCTCCGTCGGCTCTCGGCCCACGGCCCGCCGTAGGACCCGGACATCCAGTGGACCGTGTAGCCGCCCCCATCGCCCGTCTTCTGGATGACCCGGCCGATCTGCGGACGCTCCTCCTTCCTGGAGCCGGGGCAGCAGACGGCCACCAGGTCCAGGAGCTCCACCGGGGGGCGCAGGGGCATAGCCACCGCCGCCGCCGTGTCTCCGGGTGGCTTCGGTCGCCTCTGAGGAGGAGGAGGAGGAGGAGAGAGGAGAGAGGGGAGGAGGAAGAGGAGGAGGAGAGAGGAGGAAGAGGAGGAGGAGGAGAGAGGAGGAAGATGAGGAGGAGGAGAGAGGAGGAGTAATGAGGAGGAAGAGGAGGAGAGAAGTGGAATGAGGGGGAAGAGGAGGAAGAGAGAGGAGAGAAGGAGAGAGGTAGAGGAGAGGGAGGAGAGGAGGAGAGAGGTAGACGAGAGGAGGAGGAGGAGGAGGAGGAATGAGGAGGAGGAGGAGAAAGAGGAGGAGGAGGAGGAAGAGAGGAACAGTGAGCCAGTTACAGTAACAACAGCGCTATCAAGTAGATCAAAACACAGAGCGATGACGATTAGCGATTAGAGACGACTCTAACCCTGGACGCGGGTGCTTCCTCCTCCTCGGTGTCGGGGGCGTCGGCCTCCACCAGCGCAGCCCGGTGGTGGGGGCGGGGTCTCCCAGGGGTGGGGGCGGGGCCGCTGCCCCCCAGCAGGGCGGAGATGACCTGGTTCCTGGCCCCGGCGTTCGCCTCCTCATCCTCGTCGTCGCGGTCCAAGTGCTCCATCAGCAGCTTGAACTGAGACGGGCGGGCGAGGAGGAGGAGTTTAAAGTTACCATGACGATGTAGTTTGACTGATATGTCTCGTTATTATGAACATGACGATGATACATCAAGTACAACTGAGAGTTCTGTCGGGTTTAAAGTCGTCGGAAAGTGAATCAAGTTTTTTATTCAGCTGTAAATGCAAATGGAAATTCTAGCAATGTTTTCACATTTTCTCACAATATTTTAATATTTTCTATGTAAATATACAGTATATATTGAATCTAATATTTTCTCGCAATTTTATCAACATTATTGCATATGAAAATCTGATGTTCTGATAAAGAAATTTTACTTTTTAAATGTTATAATAATAATAATACTTAAAACTTAATAATACTTACATCCAAGAACTGCTTGACGATGTTCCTCTTGACCTGGCAGCTGAGGTCAGAGCGGTCCAGTCCGGCCTGCAGGAAGTCCAGCGTCTGCCGCGGGTCAAAGGTCACACCGGACTTCCTGTTCACCGCCTTGTCGTACGCCTTGGCCGGATCCGTCGGTGAGTACTTCTGGATTTTACTGCAATACAAAATAAAAAAGGGCTTTAAAAAGGGTTTAATCGTTTATCAGACACATTTATCGATAGCAACTAACATTTAATCTTTTCAGTCATTAGTGACCAGTTAGGAGGTTAGACATCTTGCTCATGGATGCCGAGACCGGGATTCAAACCCCAAACCTTTTGAACCTTTGGGAGTCCAACACCAAAACCACTACACTATCAGAACCAGAATCAGAATCAGCTTAGATTTTGCAAACAAGGAATGTGCTTTTGTGAAATTGGTGGATAACATCGAACATTAAACAGAAAGTAATGATATAGAAATTCTAATAAACTTCAAAGAATTCAAAAAATATATCAAAAAAATATATATAAAATAAGAATATAAAAGGTGCAATTTAGAGAAGAGATGTGCATTATCCTGCCACATTTAGTGCTGAGATTTATAAGAAGTGTTCTACCTGGATAAAGGTTATAAAATATACATAATACATCAATAATTAATCTGTCCTGTGCGTTGCTGCGTGCCGTCCCCCCTCACCTGTCTGAGAAGCCGTAGAGGGCCTTCAGGTGCTGCTTGAGGGCCAGCAGCAGGACCATGCCCTGCGAGCCGCTGGAGAACTCCAGGAGAGGACCACCGTCGTCAGGGAGACGCAGCATCACCGCCTCCACATCCTCCAGGTCCGAGTCAGAGTCAGAGTCAGAGTCTGCGTCCGGAGGCTGAGGTGAGGACTCTGCTTCTTCTTCTTCCTCATCATCATCACCGCCACGAGGGTGAGATGATCTCCTGTTATCTCCATCATCATCGTCGTTCTCCTCCTCAGCCCCAAGGCGAGGTTTCTTCTTCTCCTGGGGAGGATCTTTCTTCTTCTTCTTCTTCTTCTTCTTGCCTGCTGGATTTTTGCGTAACGACTGCACACAAAATCGAACGTAAGTCATCGACAGATCAAATCGTTCTCAAACATGTTTAGCTGTGAATATTAGTCCCACAATTTTTCATACTTTGTAACTTATTAATCATTCTAAATAATAAACACCATAAATTAATACAATATTTCAGTGATAATAAAAAGTGTATCATGGAATATCTATCTGGCACCTCCCACGACCGCCTGCCTGCACAACAGGCGAGCCCACATGGGCCCCCGACCCACAGGTTGAGGAGCGCACCGGAGCTGTCTCTCTGAGCGTCTCTCACCTCCTTGAAGGCCTGCAGCAGGTTGCTGCCGGAGACGGACAGCGTGACGTCCACGTGGTGCATGATGAACAGCGGCTCCTCCTGCGTCTGGTAGGGGAAGCACGCCAGGTTGTCGGCCACGAACAGCAGCAGGTTCACCTCCGTCTTCTACAGGGGGAGGAGGAGGAGGAGGAGGGGAGATGTAATTTAGTCCGAAATATTTCATATTCAAGTCATTAATATTGACAAACAGCCATGACAAGCACTTTTCTTGCTTTGCCTGAAGACCAGCCAAGAAATGCTTATTTTCACTTGTTAAACAACTGAAATAAGAAAAACAAATGTGAAGCAAATCAAATTGCACTAAATAATAGTACTTGGCAAGATTTAATGTTGTTAGATGTTGGTACTGTGCTCAGAACGTCACTTCTGCTCTTATCCCAGATATTATACAGACAACCTAGCGATTATGAAACTCGTTCTATTAACCTTGCAACTATGAATGCTTGAAACCTGCTCTATTCTTATCTTTATGTACCACAGTGATATATTGCTGTCTCTCCTTCAACAAATGTACTCTTTGTAAGTCGCTTTGGATAAAAGCGGCTGAAAAATGCGCTAAATGTAAATGTGAATGTAAACGATCGATGGGTGCTGGCCCTGGCAGGACTCACAGGGCCGTCGTCGAACTGGCTGAGCAGGGAGAGGAGGAAGGCTCGGCGGTGCTGGCGGTTGGAGCGCACCATGGAGTACAGGTGGGCACACAGGGCGGGGCAGCCGGGGTCCTCCGCCCGGACGCCTCGGAGCACTGGGACTGGGACTGGGACTGGGACCGGGAGCGGGGTGGTGAGGGTGAGGGCCCGCTGCAGCCGGTAGGCCATCTTCATCCCTGCCACCGCCTTCATCTGAACCAACAACAACAGGAGAGGACGAGGAAGGGTATAATGAATGGATGAATGAATGAGAGAGATGGTAGTTATTGGCAATTAATGCTAATTAACTACCATGAAATAGTAATTAATTATTTATCACCGAAAAGGAGATTTGAGTGCAAACACTGCACAATACACAAAACTATTGAAAATATTAATGAAATGAAGGCTCTATATTTCCAAAAATACATTTATTTTTCCATCAACACATCAGTTAAAAGTAAGAAAGTAAAACGGAGGTCATTTGTGTGTCGAGTGTTGAGATCCAAACCAAAGAGTACAATTCTTTCAACATCGACCCACTCATAACCGATAATGTAAAAACCAAAAGGAATCCATGATATTACTTTTTATTCCTAAATGACTTATTAGTTCATTCTTATTTCACCTTAATGTCCAAATATAGCACTTGGAGCTGACATTTTGTTGATTATTGTTTTATGATAATTGTTGAACAATGCTTCAAGTAAGCTCTCTGCTGACTTCATGATAAGAGGCTACCAGGCCATGTTTAGGGTGCTGCTGGGTGCTGCTGGGTGCCCACCCCACCACCCTACTCACGTGAATGAAGCCGCTGTATTTCTTGTCGATGTCCACCAGCTGCTGATCGGCCTTGTTCCTCATGGCGGGGTCCGGGTCCGTTCCCATGGCGATCAAGTAGGGAAGACACTGTGAAGGAACATTGCAAAAAAACGTTATGGTCCAAGCGGACACTTAAGAGAGTTTGTCTTCAGTTTTCTATCAATGACTTTTTTTAACAGGCCTTGCATCATTTCAATGCTCTCTACCTGCACAGGATGGACGAGCCCCTGGCTGAGCGTCAGCACCACCCCTCCCAGGGCGTAGTGCCTGACGCTGGGCTCCGGGTGGAGGAAGGCGTCCAGCACCGGCCTCAGGTACAGCTGCATGATGGAGCTGCTCATCCCCGACGAGATGTCGCCCATCTCCTTCAGGTCCTCCTGCTGGGAAAGCTTCTTCCCTGCAGGAGGGGGAGGAGGAGGAGGAGGAGGAGGAGGAGGGAAGAGGAGGAGAAGGAGGAAGAGGAGGAGGGAGGAGGAGGAGGTGGAGGAAGAGGAGGAGGATAATGGGAAGGAGGAGGAAGAGAACGAAAATTAGGAGGAGGAGGAGGAGGAGGAAGAGAATGAGGAGGAGGAGGAGAATAAGAAGGGGAAGGGGGAGGATGAGTGAGAAGGGTGTTATATTTTTTTTAAATCATAACATAACAAATAACTGAACAGAAGTCTGGAAAGTCTAATATGGTGGACATGGGGTCAAATGTCAAACGCTGAGTCTCACAGTGTCGGTCTGCCTCCAGCATGCGAGAGTCCTCCTCCTGCAGGTAGCTCTGCAGGTTCTTCAGCACCTGCACCTTCAGCGTCACCCCCGGCCCCCCGCTGTCTGACAGTACGCCCGTGTACAGAGCCCGCACCTCGGGGACGAACATCAGCCCCGGGTGCATGATGAACAGGGAGCCTTGGAGGAGGAGGAGGAGGAGGAGGAGGAGGAGAGAGGAGAACCAGAAGACACCGATGATCATGATGATGAGGTTAGCGCGGGTTAGTTATGGCGACAACCAGAGACTAACGTGGGGAAAATATCGTTTGACGCTAACGTTTACGTCTCATTTTGACGCTCGTCCCCGGAAGTTAGCGGTCACACTTCTGAGTTCCTTCTCCTGGGTTTCTTCACTTGGGTTTGGGTTTGAGGTTTTCCTCGGCCGTTCAGAGGGCTTTAGTGTCAAAATCTACCCTCTCGTGACATCACAAGTGGGAGTCTAGTCATTGTACATCAGGGTGGAGGGGGGTGGGGGTGGTCGGTCATACCCAGAGCCATGATGGCCTTGGCCTGCACCTCCTCCTCCTGGTGTGTGGTGAAGTGGAGCAGGAGGTCCAACACTTTGTCCTTGATGACCATCTAGACGACAGACAGACAGACAGGCAGACAGACAGACAGACAGACAGACAGACAGACATAACACAAGGTATTCACATCACTCCCCTTTTTAAACCAGGTTTAAATGGTGCTGCAGGTACGATTTAAGAGCTATAATTGATCGGTGTGATCTGGGAGAATATCTGTTATCTGAACTACCGCACGCCTGCCTCTGTGTGTGAGCTACTGCACATTATAGACCACTCCCCCTGGCTGATTTCTGACCAATCAGAGAATGATCTTCTCTCTGATTGGTTCGTCCAGCTTGCCTGTCGATCACAGGTGCGTGCCATGCAACTCAACTCAACTCATACTCTTTCCTACACCTCTCTTACAAAGTGATGGCATCTCTCCTCGTCTACCTTGTTGTGGGGCCCCTTGAAGTGCTCCTGGTCGAAGTCAAAGTGTCTGCAGAGGGCCCCCACGGTGAGCAGGGCGCGCAGCAGGGCGGCGTGCTGGGAGCCCATCGCCGAGCCCTCGGGGGCCTCCTGGTGCAGCAGCTTCAGCCGGATCAGAGCGCCTGCAGCAGGGAGGGAGGAGGAGGAGGAGGAGGAGGAGGAAGAGGAGGAGGAGGAGGAAGAGCTAGACCGTCGGCCATCTTGTACGATGTCATCGTTGTTGTGTGATGGTATCATTGTTATGTTGAGGTATGAATACAGTAGTATAGGGTTTCAATAGGAAAAGTAACCGTACCGTAGTATCGGTTGAAGCAGGCCCACACGAACATGTAGCTGTGTGTGAGGCGGTTCACCAGCGTGCCGAGGCAGCTCACACAATGCTGCACCACCTGCGGTACCAGGAACCAACAACACACCTGGTCTGTCAGTCAGGCTGGAGGCTGGAGCTGGACAGAAGTTGAGCAGCACGACATAGACGCCATTTTGGATCGCGCGCGTCAACGCCTCAACAGGTCAAGTCAACGTGGGAGATTTCTGGATAAAAAGCACTAGAACGATAATACGTATGAAGTGTGTTTTAATCCAGAAAAATCGCAGCTCTCTCGTTTGCGTAAAATATGTGTTTTACAGTCTTGTAGTCTTGACCTCTCCAAGATGGCGGCGACGGCGGCGTCCGTGTCTATACGTCTATACGTCACCACCAGGGGGAGACTCACCGTCACGCCGTGCTTGATGATGAGCCTCATGAGGTCTTCCTCTATGGTGATCAGGAGGTCCTGGCTGGGTTCCTCCAGCAGAGGCAGCACCAGCTCCAGAATCTTGGCCACGTTGCAGACCACCATGTAGTCCTTTTCCCCCTTCGGCGACGAGAGGATACAAGTTAATCGCCCGTTAATCACTCGGACCCGATAACGTTATTCTGAATGCGCTTCTCGCATCTCCTTTCTTTCTCGAGAACCGCTCACCCAAACAACTTCACACTCAAACTTCACACTCGGTCCTCGGCAACGCCCCCGCCAAATTTGAAGCCGATCGGATGAACGGTTGCCGAGAAAATCGAATTCCAGACATACTGTACATACCGAGTCAGATAGAGAATCCCTCACGATGATTTTTCGTTGGGATTCCCGCTGGCAGTCGGCCATTGGTCCATCGTTCAGCCATTTGACTCGACTCGTGTCAATCAACCAATCTGCCCACGGTTCACGGCTCAAGCTCCACCCAATTGGCCCCGCCTCCCAAATTGCGAGGGTCTTCCTCCAGTCTCTCGTGTACAACAACCGTGTCACAAGAGAGACTGAAAATCGAAGGCTAAATATTTATGGATTTGGCAGATGGTTTTATACCGCGCCCCAGTAGGAATCGAACCCGCGACCCCGGCGGTGGTCCGTTTCTTACGTGACACTTGGTGGCCAGGTACGGCTGCAGGACCACGGCGTGTTTCACCAGCAGCTGCGGTCGTGTTTTGGTGAACAGGTAGAGGGCGGCGAGGGAGGATATCAGGTGCTCAGGGTCCTCTCCGCTCTCATGGTCTGAAACCAAGAGACGGATGACCTTTAACCCCAACGCCAGCACTACTACTGTGACCACGTACTAGACGTTCGTACCCTAACCCTAAAAACAAATACAATACTGCAGGAGATATTGGTTATTGAATACAATTTTCATCGAATCGATTAATTCAAGTTATTTACCGACTACAAATAACAAACATTTGAATTTCTACTTAATAAATAATTTAATAAAAGCAATAGATAAAGCATAAAGCAAGCAAATTAAAGACATCACTTTGGACTCTTGTGATGGTTTTGCATCTATGATGTATGACATTTTATCAACAAAATGATTAATCAATTAATTGACGATGAAAATAATCGTTAGTTGCAGTCCCAATCCCCACCTCCACAGGACTTCTGGAACGTGCGTATGTGTTCTACGAGGTTATCCACCAGCTGAACGCAGGCCTGGGTCGCTGGCTTATAGGAGGCGTCCTCCTCTGACTTGAGGAGCTACAGAAATCAGAAATCAAGAGCAGAAATCAGAAATCAGGAAAGATCCTAAATCAATCGCCATGGTACGGAATCGATGAGGAAGGCGCTCCACAAATGGCCAACTCACATTTTGGAGTAACTGTTCAAACCAGTCATAGCCAGAATCCTTGCATGCCGATACCTGGAAATAACGTAAGAAAACGGTGAATAAACAGTCAGGCTGGTGTTCTAGCGCTCGCGGTTGGGGAGGATGGTACGATCCAGTGATTATTCACCACATCTGTGATCACTGTGATCTTCCTGGTGATGGCCTTCGTGCGGTGACTTGGTGTCGGCGTGAACCACATCTTCTGGAAAGTCTCGTTGACCAGTTTCTGCAGAGACAAACCAAACCACCAAGGTATCTTCAATGGTCTGTGAACTTTTTCAAACGTTTCCATCGAGGAGAGAGTAGATACGGATATGCTGCGGACACCGAGACACAACTGCGAACACTGCCTGGCAACTTTTTTGTGCAACTGCACCTATAGTCAGTTGCTTTTCACAAATCAAAGCTGTAAAGTTTTGCTCATCACTCATGGATGTATCGTAGAAAGAAGTTATCGCTATGATGTGGAGCTAGGAGCAAAGGTGCTAGGATCTGGATAGTTGTCATGGAAACAGTCAACAGAGCAACTGACGACCACGGCAGGGTGCGGTGACCTCGGACCGACCTTGATGCCCTCCTCGTCGTTGACCCGTCGGATCATCCGGACGCACGTGTCGGTGGTCCGGGGGAAGTCCGGCTGCTCCAGGCAGACGTCCCTCAGGACCTTGATGACCCGCTTCCTCACGCTGACCCCCGTGTCCTGCGGAACACACAGAACACAGAACCTTCATGCTGATACCCGTGTCCTGCAGAACCTCAGAACCCCACCCTGATACCCGTGTGTCCTGCAGAACCTCAGAACCCCACCCTGATACCCGTGTGTCCTACAGAACCTCAACAACCACAAGAATTTCCTCCAGGATTAATAAAGTTTTATCTTATCTTACCACAGAACCTCACTTCTTCACTTCTTCATCATCATCATCAACTTTATCTTAAGTTTGCCATGATCTTGTCTTTCTGTTCTGCTTTCTGTTGTTCTATGAATGTTGTTGAATGTGTTTACCAGTATTCTCTCGACCAGCATGTCGTAGTAGCGCTCGGTGAGGTGGGGTCGACTGAGCACAAAATGGCCGACCAGTTCGACGGCCGCCTCCCTCACGCTGGTGGAGCTGTCCATCAGGCGGCCGTGGACCCCCCGCCGCATGTCAGACTGGGGGGGGGGGGGGGGGGGGACACGCATGGCGAGACATGAGTAGAGATTAACTCAGAGGTCAGACAGACAGACAAATATCAGTCGTTTGGGGATATTTTACCCGTGTAAGTATGCTAGGATCCACGGCCACGACCTCAGAGAGACACTTCATGGCTTTGGTTCTGACCGCGATGGCGCTCTCTCCCAGCACTCGGAGGATCTGAGGAGAAAGCGACATTACCAGGACATTACCTGTGTTAAGTTACGACCGCGACATTGCCAGTGTTAAGTGATGACCGGGACATTATCTGGACATTACCTGTGTTAAGTATAGATTGAAGCTCTTGGCAAAGGGCCGCGTGGAGGCCAGATGCCTGACGATCAGACAGGCGTCCTCGTAGGCCACAGTGTCAGGACTTGTGCTGAGAAGATAGTCAGAGTCAGGAGCAAGTGATGGAGAAGATCTTTATGTAAAATGTAATGGAACCACAGAAGCACTCACTCCAGGGTGACGGGATGATTTACCTCGGTGTGATGTCCTGTGATGCGGGAGTTCTTGCGACTTTGCGGAGAAACTTCTTCCGCCTCTCAGCCCGTCGTACGATGTCGGGAGCGGAGTCCGGGAGTTCCGCGGCTTTCTGCGTCTCGGTGGTCGAGTCCCGCAACCACTGGGCGATGTAGAAGCTCCTGGCAAACTGGATTTAAAACCATGATTACAAACTGCGACACTTTGATTTTGTGACGTAGTTTTTTATGAGCCGTTATTATATAAAAGGGTTAGTGAATGACTTCATAATGTAATCAAATATAGTATATTGCTCACCGAGTCTCTCTCTCCGTTGTCCTCCAGGTAGTTCAGGAGAGCTTTCTGTAGCCGCAGGGTCTCATCTCTGCTGCCTGGAATCTGGTGAGGTTCAACACACCAGAAGAAATCCATTCCGTGCTCCATTACTGAACTCAGTTTCCCAGGATCCTTCAGGTTTTTGGAGTGGCTAATCACGCTCACACCTGGTGGTATAATAGGTCTCCTTTTAGTGATCAACGTTACCTCTTTCAGGATGCGGTCGACGGCTTCCTTGTCTGCGGCGTTGTGGACGGCCGTCTTTGCGTAGGTGTGTGGCGACGGTGCCCAGGTAGTCCAGCGACGCCACCCTGAGCGCCATCTCTGTCTGCTTGGTGCTGAACTGGTACACCTGAGGAGTGGCACAGGTACATTCAATACATCGGCATAAAAAACTACAACCTCACAGAAGTCTACCTGCTACCGGCAGGCCCAGTAAGCTAAGGTCATTCCTTTGGTTTGAACTAGCATGTAGGAGAAGTTGAACAAGGCAATACAGCCGAAAAAACTACAAATCCCAACCATCCTCATGAAGCCAGGGGAAGCCGTAAGTAAGCTCAGGCCATTTCATTGTTCTATTTAGAATTGAAGTAACATGGAACATGACAACAAGCCAATGTAGGGAAAAACTACAAATCCCAACCCCAATCCCCACAGAAATCAACTGTCAGGAACCCAGTAAACTAAGGCCGTCCGTTTCTTTGTTGTACGTCGGATTGAACTCACGTGTAGGACAACTAGCCAATACACCAAAAAACTACAAATCCCAACCATCTGACAGAAACCAACAGCCGGTGAGCCAGCGAGGCCTCGTCTTTCTACTGCTTCATGGTGATGCTGATGATACTGTAATGATGACATAACGCTAGTCCCTGACCAGCAGTCTCCCCAGCAGGCCGAGCAGAACCTTCCGCCGCGGGCCACTCCGGCTGGTTCAGCACCGTCAGAAGGTCCTGGACGAAGTTCTCAAACACCGGCCGGTAGTCTTCCTCCCCCTGCTTACTGCCACACCTAACAACACACACACACACACACACACACACACACACACACACACACACACACACACACACACACACACACACACACACACACACACACACACACACACACACCGACAAGCTCTGTATCATCTTCATATGATGGGTGGTGTGTTATTATTCTTCTTATTATTAGGTGTGTACGGTTAAAGGCTGTTGTCTCACTTCTTGAGGAAGACCAACAGGAAGTTCTGAGAGGTCCTCATGGCCGCCTCATAGGAGCCGGTGATGAGCTCGTCTTCATCCGCCTGGAATCAGTTCACAAGAAAAGTGATCTGGTCAGAAACATCACATTTGTAATAAACTTTTCATATTTCTTTTCCATATTTCAGTTCTTTGTTTCTTTATTGAATTATTTTAATAATTAATTGTATTTATTTGTTTTATCCATATGTCCATATTTTCTTTCTTTCTTTAATTATATAATGAATTATTTAATGGATTTATTTCATCGTATTTCATCATTATCATGTTATTGGGCAGGACGGTGAAAGCAGACACACCTTCTCCGGGTGTGTCTGGGAGCGCAGCTGGACGACACTCTGGATGAGCTGCAGGACCAGAGCTGACACCATCTGGATGTACAGGGGCTCCGTACCCACACCGCTGCTGTTAACCCTACAGGACATGTAATAAACAGAACATTATACAGGATAAGATATGAGAAGACATAGGATGAGACATGATAACACTTCACTTTAAAGGCGCTCTAAACCATATTTATTTGATAAATAAGTGTTAAACAACTCTATATTCAGACAACCACCGCTAATATAGAGTGTTTGGTCAGCAACACGGGTCTCCCAGTGCCTCCGCTTAGTGGGAAAGAGAAGAAAAACATTTCTGGTATCCCGTTCCCACTTTAACCAATCAGGAGAGAGAACTCCACAAAGGGGCGGTCCTCTCTGTCCGTTCACCAGCAGGCAGTGAGATATCAGTGTTGACTGACAATGGGCAACACTGACTGCGGACAGGAAGTTAGCCAAAATGACAACATTGTTAACCTACAATTGTACAATCACTGATTCACGAGGTGTTGACGAGGTGAGCTTGTCGCATGGACGCGTAGCTAGCTACCTAAAGTGCCGGAGGCTGCGTTTGCTCGTGGGCAGTCTGGCCAGGGAAGTGAACACCTCTTCCAGGATCAGCTGCCTGTGCTTCTTATAGCGAGCGAACACCTGAGGAAGAAGAAAGAGGGGGGGGGGGGGGCGGAGCCAAAGCTTTAATTGGCGGGGCTCCTTGAACTCACAATCACATTTTAAATCGGTCGACCGAGGGCGTCGTGGAGATGCAGAACATCGGCGAGCCACTAGGGGGGGCGGACTTACGCGGTCACTAGCTTGATGCTACACAGCTGCAGTTCACGGACGTTCTCCACGAAGAACGGAGTCATGGCCATGGAGGTCATCTGAACGGGGGTTCAAGAAGAAAACAACATAAAGACCACTTCCTGTGTTGCCCAATTTCAGCGCAATGCATGATGGGACATATGCTTGCTTGGTTAGTGACCATGGGTTGTCCTACGCTACCTTCACAATGCATTGTGGGGACACGATGAGTCCACTATATCGGGTAGGATGATTTCTCACGATTTGGAGAGCACTACAAAATGGTGAATTCACTACACCTGTACTAGTGAGTGTTTTGGAATGCAGCCGGGGTGCATGCTAACCTGCAGGACGGTGGTGTCCGTCAGCAGCTGGAATGCTCAGAAGCTCTGACAGGTTTCTGAAGACGTCACACAGCTTGTTGTAGAGCAGGGTCACGACCTTCTGCCGCTGGCTCGGACACTTGGGCCTTTTGGCCTTTTGGTTCGACGTGCTGCCTGAGGATAAAATATAGATTAACAGAAGTCTTTCTGTCAGAAAGCCTTGAGGAAGTCACATCCAAACCATATAGGCGTTAGAGTTAAGGCCTCTGTATGCTTGTGTGTCGGAGATCAGAACAAATCCGATGCTCAAATCCGACTTCTACCTTGTATAGGTTCCACACAACTGGCGATATCGGGGCGGTACTGCGAGTATAGCAGGCTGTCCATCAAACCTACCGAGAATCCTGGCGCTGGCCCTGCCAAAGCCCCGCCCCCCCCCCCCCCTTTCATACCCCACTAGTCTAGCCCTGATCGCTGACGGGAGGGGCGGGGCCTGGGAGGGCTTGTTCGGATACACCGGATTTGAAGGGAGAGACCTTTTCCGAACTTTCCAAAACAATCCGCCCTGCCACCAAATGAACGATAAAAGAAACCCAATGCGAAGCGTCGGAAGCCGGTTTCCGACCACATTCCGAAACACTCCGTACAGATTCTGCCGCCATTTGGAAGTAGCATACAGAAGCCTTTAGAGTTAGCCCCGTTTTCCCGCCCGCTAACCTGCGTGGGCCGCGGTCGTAGTGCGGGTACACGGTGGCCTGCAGTGGAAGCGGGTGAACCGCAGCACCCACTCGATGACGTCCTCGATGTAGACGCCTTGGGCATCGCCGGCGACGTCATCACGTGGAGCGCCGCCAGGCAGGCGTCCGCCGAGCCGCTCACGGCGATCCACGCGGTCATCGGGCGCCCGCCGATCTTCATCCGCGCCGTCGTCACCGGCCTGGTGAGATTGCGGTGGAGACGGGGGAACGCCGATAGGACACAATGCAGATCAAATCAAATAGATTTGAAAACCGTTAGACATGTCCCAGTTAATTGCTTATTTTTTATATATTGAGACTTACATGGTTTGTAGAAATCGACAGTTTGGCGCCATCCCGAATATTTTTCTCGAGGATGTTCAAATCTTGATTAGCTTGTCGGTTGGCAGCTATATATGAGACAGATGAGATGGTTTTTACTCATTATTTCAACGGCTAAATAATATCAGTAGCTAGAAGTAGTAGCACCACATGGTAGACAACTATCGCCTCGTACCCGATCAGTGATGCCCATGGCTTTGATTTGGCCGACTCCTGGCTGAGCTCTATCAGCTGGTCTCTCCCGAGCAACAGCTCCGGAGGTACCTCCTCATCTTCATCATCTTCATCTTCATCGTCACCTGGTTAGAGGTCAGAGGTCATTTGTTAGCATCAAGACCCGAATCTAAACTCTAACGCAATCTGTCTCCCTATGACCCCGAGGTTTATAGAACAGATATTGAAGGACTACTGAGAAATACAGTATGAAACATTTTTGTTAACCTCTGGCAGTGATCTCCACCTCCTCGAGGTTCTCCAGGATATCGTCCATACTTGCCAGAAATCCCTTAAACGTTGGGGAATCCATCAGTTCTGGGAATTAATAAATAGACATAAAATCAGTCACAAATTTCCTCTCTTTACTCATAAGAAGAATTAGATAAGAAGAACCAAAGTGAGAGAACCTTCCGGCGTCAACTTGGGCTCGCAGAGTTTCATCTTCTGTGCCACCATTTTGTTCGTCTTTGCGGCAACTAAGCAGGGACGAGTTAACATGCACACCATTTGAAAATATAAGTACATTATAGAATATCTCCGTAACAGGAAACAATGCGTGACTCCGCCCCCTGCAGGATCTGGTTTCCTGCCCAGGCTCCTCCCCCCCCCCCCCCCCTGTATGGAGGAGACCTACTGTGCTGAGGGGTGGGCGTCGCCGGAGAGCCCTCCTGCTGTGTGTCTCCTGGGCGGGCGTCGGGACAGGACCCCGCCTCCCCCGGGACTCCGCCTCCGCCTCCGCCGCTGTCTTGCTGATGCGGGGCCCTGAGATCCCGCCTCTCCCCCTCCAGACACGCCTCTCTCTCCTGGGACCGCCTGCACTTCTTCTGTGCAGCTTCTTAAAATGTCAAATAATTAATTATTAAATATTGTACAATAAAAGACAGACAAATAAAAGTCTGTGTTTCTTTATTCTTCTGTAATATTCTATAATAATTAATATTTCTATTTCATGACATGAAATCGTTTTTAACCCAAAAATATCATAATATGAAATATGAATGTTAAATATCATTGAATATTACAGAAGAATAAAAAAAACCCAGAAACAAATAAAAATGCTATCATGCTTGCATTGGCTGACTATTTAACCAATGTCTAACAACAGAAACCCGACCATAACCCGAACCCTAACACAAGCAGAACACTAAACTAAAGCGTGTGTTGTTGTTGTGGGAGCACTGGGTGTCTCACCCTCAGTGGCGGTCTCCTGGTCCTCTGGGTCAGAGGTCACAGCCTCCGTGACTGTGGGCCGCTCGCCCGGCGCCCCGCCGTGCTTACGTTTGTAGGTCCTCACCTCCTTACCCTGCGGCACCACGCTGGGATCTATACCTATAAATATACAGAAATGGAATCAAATCAAATCAACTTTATTTATAGAGCACTTTTCATACAACATGCAGCCCAAAGTGCTTCACAAAGCAAAAAAAGTAAGAACATAAATAGACAACAATGAATAGAATTTTGCAGGACTACAAATTACAACAATAAAATATTTAGAAAATAAATAACAATCAGTAAAATAAATTAAAACATGTTAGTAAAATACATAAAAAGTAAAAGCCATGCTAAAAAGATCTTTTTAAGGTTTCTTTTAAAAATGTCCACAGAGGTGGAATCTCTCAGACCCTCAGGAAGTCTGTTCCAGAGACGAGGGCCATGAACGACATGCACGTCTCCTCCACCACCCCCACCACCACCACCACCCTTACCTCCACCCTCCTCGGCCCTGTCCAGCAGGAAGGCCTTCGGGTGGCTGGTCAGCACCGCCTGCAGCAGAGCAGGCAGCTCTCCCTCTGGGCCGCTGTCCTCCACGCCGCACCTCGGTTCACTTCACGGAGACACAATCACGGCCAGAAATATCATTCATCATTTAGTCAAAATGATGGAACATTTAAAATGAAATCAAATTTTGATAAGTGGTTGATAAGCGCTATTTATCAAGTGCAAATCCCCCAAACATATGCTGCTTAACGCTTCACAAATGTCTGGTTCCTGGATCATTATAAAATGTATACTTTAGTTTTTCTTGGTGGCTTGTCAGATAAAGCAAGTACACTTAAGACGTCACTTTGGAGTCTGGTAACTTGTGATGGCATTAGAATGTATTATTTATTGCATTTTAAGGATTAATCAGGAAACATAAAGCATGTGGAGGTACTTAAGTCTGACAGCGGGCAGATCACCCGTCGCGTGGCAGGAGGACGATTATCACGTCAACGCCGAGCGAAAACAAGCTCATCATGGATCTGGAACGATCACTATTTGGCAGCGGCCACGTGGAAGCGCGCTCTGTTTGGTGTCAACAGCGCGCGTCTCCGTGGCGGCGTGGCGGCGTGGCGGCGTGGTGTGATGGTGTGGCTCAATGCTGTCCTGGCGCTGTAACGTTAGCATCCGATGCCCACTGACGACTATCTGAGCGGTGTTCTGAATCCCGTTAATCCCCCCCTCGGGTAGACACCTCTCCCCAGGCTGATAACGTTCCTCTCTCCTCTCCTCTCCCTGTCACATGCTGCTGTCCTATCAACCCTGAGTGGTTCCAGGAGACGGGACAACAAGTATTGTTGATGCATGGCCTTCAGCCGGTCTCCAGAACCTCCTCAACCCTGGTCCAGCACCCCCCCCCCCCCCCCCCCCCCCCCCCCCCCCCCCCCGGAGCTCAACCCGGTTCAGCGGTTCAGCATCTGAGTCCGAGCTCCAGGAGACCCACCTAGTGGCCGGGTGTTGTAATTCACGAGGGGGAACGTACACGCACACATGACTTGTTTTATACTTATTTGAAGAACTAAAAAAGTTCAAGTAGAGAGCTAAGAGCTTCTAAGAGTTTGCTTGATATTTCTGGCGACACAAAAGAGGAAAGTAGGTATAATACTTCATGTGGAGTAATGATTAATAGTAGCTATATATCGTCTATAAAACAGTAATCAGCTCCTCAACTCCTTAATCCTAATCATCCATACTCTGACAGTAAAGCATTAGCTAGGCAGAAGTGTTGTCGTGACGTGGCTTAGGGGTCAGAGATGTACGTTAAATACAACACCCACATGTCCGCGCTGCAGACCCGGCTGAGGCCGCGGGCCACCTGGGACACCAGACCCGGGTTCCCGGCCGGACAGCAGACGGAAGACATCCTCGGCCACCCGGCGGACTGAACAGGAAGCTCCTCTCGCTGGTGGCAGGAAGTGGCGACGGCAGGGCAGGTGGTGCAACACTGGAAGTCATGATTGAGATTCAGAACAAACGTGTGAATATCTGCTCTTATCTCAGCTATTATGCAGCAGCCTAGCAATTATGAAACTCGTTCTATTAACCTTGCAAACTATGAATGCTTGACTTTTTTATGTACCACAGTGATTATTGCTGTCTCTTTCTACCAAGATAATCTTTGTAAGTTGCTTTGGATAAAAGTGTCTGCCAAATGCCCTCAATGTAAAATGTTATGTAAATGAAAAGGCAGTATTACATTTTTTTCATTAAATACAGTATGTTGTATGTGTAAATGTAGGTCCTATCTAGGAAAGGTATGTCTATAAGCTGGTAAACATTTTGATCAAATTTGCGTTTGGTTCGTTGGTATTAATCATTAATGTTTAAACGTTGCATGAATTCACACTTTCACCGGAACATAGTGAATATACAGTATAATGTGTCATCTTCATTTAATCAAAGTTTTAATGCTTTACGCCTTTTAGAGTAATTAAATTATTCATGCATTGAATGAAACCTTCATTACCCATCGGAGAATTCACATTCACATTACCAACAGTCTGTAGTGGACGACATTTAATGATCTACTGTGTTCTGTGAGCAGTGAGATCTGACCCTGACCCTGACCCTAACCCTAGACTTACAGTCCGTGAGTCCGGATACCCGGCCAGCGTCGTGACGGGAGGTTGGGGCATATCTTCAGTATTCATGCTGAGGTCGGGGGTTCAACTCCGACTCCATGTGTCGCTAAAGGGTCACCGCCTTCCACACATGTTGTCCTCACATCTTGAAAATGCTAAAGAGGAATGTAGAAAAATATATATACTGTATATATAATTATATTAAAACACAAAAGAAAGAGCTGTACACGCCTATGAGGTACTGTATGTTGTAACACACACAATAGTTATGTACATGGGTTGACACTGACTGAGAATACTGTTACTCAAATAATAAGTTAGGCCCAGTAATAAAAAGTCACCAAATAAAACAAGCTATATAATGTACTACTAAAGGTTACATTATTATTGTTATTACATTTGTATTGTTACTGCAGTATAAACCTAGTAGATAGTTTTCTAACTCGAGAACTTGGTCTACTGTCAGTTCTACATATAAATATTGCCAGTTCCATATAGAGCTTTATAGAGTTTCCATGTTGTATTGACAAAGCCACATGTTTGATTACTTATATATTATACTTAGGATTGTCTTTCACAAACCTTTTGACATAGTGGGATGGTTTTTATATCTTTCTATTGTATCCCAACAACATTTATAGGGCTTTATACCAACAGTTCTTCTAAATAAGTAAGATATTCATTAGACATGCAGTAGAGAGCTAACACACATTGGTTGAAAACATCCAGTCTACAGTGCTATTGTAATGGTCATATGGGAGGGTCTTCGTCACCTAATGCTAATTAAAACCTTGGTAAGACTAATCTAAACTAAAGACTAATCTAAACTAAAGACTGATCTAAACTAAGACTAATCTAAACTAAAGACTAATCTAAACTAAAGACTAATCTAAACTAAAGACTAATCTAAACTAAAGACTGATCTAAACTAAAGACTAATCTAAACTAAAGACTAATCTAAACTAAAGACTAATCTAAACTAAGGACTAATCTAAACTAAAGACTAATCTAAACTAAAGACTAATCTAAACTAAGGACTGATCTAAACTAAGGACTAATCTAAACTAAAGACTAATCTAAACTAAAGACTAATCTAAACTAAAGACTAATCTAAACTAAAGACTGATCTAAACTAAAGACTGATCTAAACTAAAGACTAATCGAAACTAAAGACTAATCGAAACTAAAGACTAATCTAAACTAAAGACTAATCTAAACTAAAGACTAATCTAAACTAAAGACTGATCTAAACTAAAGACTAATCTAAACTAAAGACTAATCTAAACTAAGGACTAATCTAAACTAAAGACTAATCTAAACTAAAGACTGATCTAAACTAAAGACTAATCTAAACTAAAGACTAATCTAAACTAAGGACTAATCTAAACTAAAGACTAATCTAAACTAAAGACTGATCTAAACTAAAGACTAATCTAAACTAAAGACTAATCTAAACTAAGGACTAATCTAAACTAAAGACTAATCTAAACTAAGGACTAATCTAAACTAAAGACTAATCTAAACTAAAGACTGATCTAAACTAAAGACTAATCTAAACTAAAGACTAATCTAAACTAAGGACTAATCTAAACTAAAGACTAATCTAAACTAAAGACTAATCTAAACTAAAGACTGATCTAAACTAAAGACTAATCGAAACTAAAGACTAATCGAAACTAAGGACTAATCTAAACTAAAGACTAATCTAAACTAAAGACTGATCTAAACTAAAGACTAATCTAAACTAAAGACTAATCTAAACTAAAGACTAATCAGACTGATCGAAACATAAGGACTAATCGAAAGTAAAGACTATCGAAGACTAAGGACTAATCTAAACTAAAAGACTAATCTAAACTAATAGGTATAATTGATTTTATAAATAAAAGTGTGTTGACCCGTGTGGTAGTATGTCTCCTTGCTCTCTCATCCAGTGCACTGCTGAGGATTCATCAGAATAATAATAATAATAATAATAATAATAATATAATATATTATCTATAGAATCAGAATAATATTATCATAATCATAATAATATCATAATCATGATAATGATAATAATAATATTAATTGGAAGAATAAAGAGTCCAGATGTGAGCTCTCTCAGTCAACATGTGGACTGTATATATATTAATACAGTATATGTATATACATATATATATGTACATACATATATATATACATATATATATATATATACAGTATTAATATATCATGTATCTATAGAATACTTACGTCTATGGTCTCTGTCCTACTGATGCAGAATCAACTCTTGATCCTCATTCCTCTTGAAATAATAACGTCTTTGTGGCACAAACACAACAAGGGAAGACAAACACAGCAACACAGCAACACAGCAATAACAACAATAATACAATAATAACAATAACAACAACAATAACAATAATAACAACCGCTCAGTAATAAATAATTAATAATAACACACGACAACCCGGAAGAATTAACTCGACAACACCCCCCCCTAGAGGCGCGGCGCAGAACTACAGCCCCAGGCCTCCATCACATTATACTGTAATATAATGCTCTTATATTATATTATATCATTGCTTATATCATCCAGGTGAAAAGGTCTATGATTCTATACGTAGGCTTACTATTTTGAAAATAATTAAACGTTGTAATTAGCATCAATTCTAATTTCAATGTGTTTCTAATGTGGCTTGTAGTCAAAGTCAAAGTCGAATCAGTGTTTTATTGTCACATGTTCATCACAACACAGGGCCATTCAAAAATAAGAAGAGAAAACAATATGTATAAATATATACTGTGTATATATATATATATGGATTGAAAAAAGATGTGTTAAGATATGTTTATTAAATGTATATTATATAATAGTATACACTTTTTTCTATAGCGCCTTTCAAAACCATTGCTACAAGGTGCTTCACAGCATACATGCAAGAGCAAACACAAGTTTAAAATAACATCATAACCTACACAGAAAAAGCAATACATAGAAAACACAAGATAGCAAACAAAGAAATGAAACAAAACTTAACATCATAATAAAATGCCATAAATAAAGAGATTTAATGAAATATAAAAGAACAACATTAAAATAGACATCATAAAATATTATATAAACACCAGTGAGTATAGGTGAGTGTTTTTTTTTATGTAGGCCCTATCTTTAAAAAAGCAACTCTATAAAACAAGACAGGATTGTATGCATAAAGTGTGTATAATAGCACATTATGAGCTGCCTTCCCTCTGCAGTCATCAGACTCAGCGGTGCTGCTTGGTGACCTCAGGGCCTCAGGGTCTAATTCCTCTCTGCTTCAATGGATTCAGCCATGAGGCCCGGAACCCGTGACCATCATGGGTTCACTTCATCAGATCTCATGCTTCTCTCTCCCTGCAGACCAAAGGAGAGCTGAGACCTGAGAGCTGCAGAGGAGGAGAAACACTCTGCACAACAGACACTGAGACGCCAACACACAATTGAATTATCCAATTTAGGTAAGTAAGGCAATTAAGTTTTTTTTTCTTTTTCTTATACAGATTGGTTCCAGAGAGGCCTGTACTATGAGCTTATTAGTCATACTATTTGTTATTATGGAGGCTGCTGTTACTTAATTGAAATTAAGTTAACCAATTATGCACATAAAACAAGTCTGTTTATTGTTTTTTATTGGCCGATACCAATCTCATGTTGAACAATCTGATCTATAGGCAAGAAGTTTCAGTTGCCATTCGCTTTTTAGTTTTAATTTGGCCGATGACTTCACAAAGGCATATTACTAGTTAATAACGAGCAATTATAGGCATACTGCAGTGAAGTTTTATGATACCTAAAATGTTACTTCATGTTAATGTGCTGTCAGATATATATATATTGATAGATAAAGGCCTATATGTTTGAATAATGTGTAACTTTAGATGGATGATATATTGATATATAAAGTGTGAATAATGTGTAACTGTAGGTGGATGATATATTGATATATAAAGACTTATTGTGTGTGAATAACGTGTTACTCCAGGTGGATGATATATTGATATATAAAGACTTATTGTGTGTGAATAACGTGTTACTCCAGGTGGATGATATATTGATATATAAAGACTTATTGTGTGTGAATAACGTGTTACTCCAGGTGGATGATATATTGATATATAAAGACTTATTGTGTGTGAATAACGTGTTACTCCAGGTGGATGTCGTGTAACCACACTAACGGAATGCCGCGCGGGGACTTCAACATTTACTTTGCCAGCAGACGTGGGTTCGTCAGAGCTGAAGAGTAAGTCAAAGTCAACAATAAAAACAATAAAAGATAATAAGAAAAAGGAATAAAAAAAAATAGAATAGCTAAAATAATAAAATATCGTCGTTTTTGTTCGTCGTTCGTCGGTCTTCTTCTTCTTCTTCTCTCGTGTGTTGTGTGCGCAGGGCGGTAGGCGTGGCCCTGCTGGTCATCGTGCTGGCAGTGCTCCTGCTGGTTGGATGCTGGTACTTCAGGAGAAGAAGTGGCTATAAAATCATCAGAGTAAGAATATAGCCAGCAAATTAAAAAAAAATGCTTTTTCTTTCAAATTTCAAAATTTTTAAAAATGCATGAAGTCAGAGGAATGTACGAATATTCGGGCTAAACTCAGAAGCAGAGCGACGGGATTTATTACATTATGTCAACGTGCCTATATTGGGGATGGGCCTATATTTGGATTAAAACGTTAATTTGAATTGTGTGATAGCACTTGCTTGATTGACAACAAAGTGGGGCTAACTGGCGCAGTCAATGACACTGATGAATATCATGAATGGGCCTAAATAGCCAAGCAATCAAGTCAATAAATTAGAGAAAAGTGAAATATTCGGTGCGATTCTTAGCATTTCTACAGAATGAACGTTTTCAATCTACAGTTTGATCAACCAACATCATCCAACCTTCAAGAAAAACTTTTGAAACTTCAGAACTCACATTTCATTGGAAACTAATGGTTGTTTTGCCCATACTGAATGAACAAGGCCTGTAATATTTCAGAATATCTTTTCTTTGGAGACCTTTTTTCTGTCCGGACTTTCTGTGCTGAGCCAACGGCAACAACAACCGGGCTGTGTGACCGTTGTAATATATTTATCTCTTATATATGATATTTCTCTCTCCCCAGAGCCCGAGCCCCGGGTCGCCGGGCTACACGGGGGGTCAGTACAGCGAGGCTGCGGGCCCCTCGGCCGACAACAAGATGGCGCTCGTCGAGTTCGGCAGCGCCCGACCCGGGGTAAGAGGGACGCGTGACCCTGAGTGACCTTAGAACAGCCTCTCCTCCTACATCACTTTACCGTGCAACAAGTACTCAGAACTTCTACTGAAGTAAAAGTAGTAGTACCACACTGTAGAAATACTCTGCTACATGTAAAAGTCCTGGCATCAAAATACACTTAAAGTACCAAAAGTAAAAGTACTTATGATGCAAAATGTCCCATTTCTGAATAATAATATTATATTCTATAATTTAACTATAATTATTGATGCATTCATGTGTTCATCGCTTTAATGTTGCAACAGTTGAAACAGTAAAAAAGCCTGGTTGATATAAAATCATAATTTATTTATTGACTAGATTAGTTTTGTATCGTTCATTTTAATCTGCAAAGTAAGTAGTAACTCAAACTTTCAGAGTACAAAGTACAACCTTTGCCTCTCAGATGTAGTGGAGTAGAAACCCCAGAAACATTTGGTGGTTAAAATGAGTTGTTCGCGGCCTTGAGTGTGCGTGGGAGAGAGATTTGAAGCGCTTGAGGAGATTACAGAGTCACCAGACCAGAGGCGTACAACAGGATTAAACACATTTCTCAGAAGTCAGGCATGGAGGGGGAGGGGGATTACCGTGACAACTGTACACAAAGTCACAGATGACGCCATACTCCAACACCCTAGCAACGTGAATATTATATAACGACTCATAATGCATTCCCGGGGTTTTTTAAGCTCATGTTGCCGGAGAAAGAACACGCGGTTGCATTGTCTGGTGGTTCATGACATGTTGTGCTGGGCTCATGTGTCCGCAGGTTCCCAACGCCCCACCCGCCTACGAGAAGATCTCATCCGGACCCCTGCCTCCCCCCTACTCCCCCTACTCCCCCTGAATGCCTCCCCCAATTGCCTCCAGGTCTGGGAAGAACCAAATGATGGACCATCACACATCGAGACTGAAATTACATTTTTAACTGTCCCAATGTTGTCAACCTCTTTTATTTTACATTTATACTGCTGCTTGGCTGACGTGCATCAAATGCTCCAAATGATCCGTGTTCTGTATATACGTATAAACAACGTTTGGAATAAATAATGTCATTTATTTCAACAGAGACAACAGAGAGTCCAGCGTAGAAGGAATCGTTCACACAGTAGACCGGTGTCTGGGACAGTCGCATAGTTTATTGTCATGCAGAGATGTCCACACGTATCAAATGAAAATGTACCTACTAAATATTTCTGGAAAATCTATATGGTAAAAATAAATAAACGCTTCAAACTTCAAAAACACAGCATGTGTTCTCCCAACATGTCTCGTACAAAGGCAACGATAAGTTTTGAGAATCCTAAAAAGCAACGTTTTATCTTACAAAGTTATTTCATTTGGAAAACAAAAATACAATTAAGACCATTTTAACTGACGGATCCACTCGAAAAATTGCAATACCAATCGATGTCAATGTTAAGGTCAATAAATACCATCAAGGAGTTCAGTATCAAACACATTTTCACACATTTTAAACCGTTTTGTCTTCAGCTATGCCAACCTTCTGCTCTGTGGCATTTTGTGTTTACTGGCCGTGAAATAATTCAAACTATCAATGAATTGATCTGCAGAGTAACCGTTGGGTCATGAAGGGTCAGCGTTTCATACTTTGGAAATCAGAGAACAAATCACAGAACACACATCCAGAGTCTCCTCTCTGGATTTAGAGATCTCGACTGACAACACATAATATGGGTTTCAGCCTACTGGCGTTTAGACATCGGATCATGGATGAAATGCAGAAAGCAAACTACAACGCAAAAGCATTTTCTGTACAAACATTTCACGACCCGAGAGGCAGATGTTAGTCGGCCCTCGCAGTTGAGCAACGAATACTGGTAGTAGTGTCACAACAAGACCGGCGGTCAGCTGGCGAATGTTCTGAATTCACGGTTTACTGGCTTCTGTAGTTGTAGGCTGCAAACTGTTTGTGTGGACGGGGGGCAGTGGCAAGTCTTTAGCGGTGCTCGGCAACATAACGAGTCTCGCTAGTGGTTTGGGGCAAGCTAGCAGACCACCAGCTGGGTCCACGCCGGGCTCTCGGATCTGTGCGTTGGGTACGGCGTGATCGTCCAGATCACGTGTGTGCAGCTTGTACGGCGTTGCTAGCGCTTGAGTTGTCACCACGACGACGGGCGCGTGGTGGATCATCTCGCCGAGCTTCAGCGATGCGATCGGTTTCACGGGAGCCATCGCACCGCTGCTGGTCGGCAAAACGTTTGCCACGGGAGACGCGGGGAAACCGTGGATCACCACGCCTCCGGTCGGCTGCACCGTAGCAACCGGCAGGGGCTGGATCCGGGACACCGCGTTCACGATCGGGGACACGGCCACCGTCGGAACGACTTGCGTCCGCGCGCCCGACTGCTGCAAGTGCACCGTCGCCGCCGCATGTGGTCTGACGGTGGACGAGTTGGGCGGTCCCGTCTGCGGGGCGTTCGGCGGTGACGCCTGCAGCATCACCTGCTGTGGCGCGGTGCTGGCAGGAGAAAGAGTCGAGGCTGGGATTCTAAGTGCTGTCTGTTGAGCCTGCAAGCAACGGGCGTCCGTCGATTGGCCGACCTTGGCGAGCGCAGTAGATGCCAAAAGTGGGATGCCTTCCGGCGAGTGTGCTACGACTGACGTCACAAAGGCTATAGGGTCTGTGGTACTACTGGGGCAGGGCGTGGAGCCCGCGTGTGTGCTGGCTGGCAAACGTGAGGATAGAGGAAGTGCTGAGGTCGTCGTGGGCGAATAAGTCGCGTTAGACGGTCGGGGGGTGGATGCAACAGGGGAGGCCGGTGCAGTTGTTGTGCCGGTAGGTAACCTCACAGCGGCCGGAGGGCTTCCGAGCACCGAGGCACTGGCCATGGTGGCGAAAACGAGGGCAGGCTTGCCATCCAACCTGAGGGGGGACGGGAGCAACGTGGACATCCCTGCAGCCGGTACAGAGAGCCCCTGTGTTGCTCCTTGTTGTAACCTCGGCAGAGCGGCGGACACCAATTTGGTCACGTTGGACATCAAGGAAGGGCTTAGAGACGGGGCTCCGACGAATCGGATGTTGTTGGGCGCCGTCGTGGCGAGCGTAGGCAACCCGACGGGGGGAGTTCGCACCGCGACGGGGGACCTCAGGGCAGGCACAGGGCAGGGCGTTCTGGGTCGGGGGGAAATGGGCAACGCGGCAACTCTTGGGGCTGCACAGACGGGCCTCTGCCCCGTGGGTGGAGCTGCTACTGCTGCCGGAAGGGTGGAGTTACCGGTGCTGGCTGGCGGTGGCGGCGGCAGTTGCGGTGGTGTTTGGCCCGAGATGATGAGCACATGGCTGCCCGGGGCCAGACCCTGCGGTGGCACCACGAACCGCGCGTTGTTGAGGAGGATCTGTGTTCCTGCGGCGAGGTGGGAGCTTGTGTTAATGACTATCCTCTGCTGAACAGTAGAGGGGACACTACTTGGCGTGGGGGTGGGGGTTGTTGTTGTGGTAACAGGTGAACAGGTGTTAGTGTTAATCAAGCTACTGGTGGTGGTATTTAAGATGGAGGTAGACGTGGTGCGGAGGGGGACACCGGAAGCAGGTCGGGTCGTCGCAGGCGGCGGGACCGGAGGAGGTGAGGTTCCAACGGGGGATGTGGTGAGTTGTTGCGGAGGCCGGTGCGCCGGGCTGCACTTCGTTGCGTTGGCCAGGCTTTGATGTACAGTCAGAGGTCCCAGAAAGGATTGATTAAAAGATGGTACGCATACATTGGGGCTACCAAGGGCTTTTGTGGCAGTACAAGAACCTGGGGAAGAAGACGGGACAACAGCAGAGGTGCACCTGGAGGTCCCTTTGTGGGGGACCGCTACGGACAGGGGTTGTTGTTGGAGCGAAGAACTGGTGGTGGTCAGGGAAACAGCAGCAGGTGGAACAGGGCCGACAGGAACCGAACCGGAAGCTTTGAGCAGGACGAGTCCAGAGGAGGTCGTCACTGGTGTGCTCTTCGAAGGCGACCGCAGCACAGTGTCGATGGTCTGTCCAAAGTTTTTCATCTGCCCTAGGTGGTTAATCTGAACACCTGCCAACAAACACACAACCCGGGATACGAATTAAACAACATGGCAATTTTGCTGACCCTATAAGGCCAAACAAGTTCTTCTTGTGTTGTTGCAACAACAGGCAACACGATGCCCTAATGAGCAGAACATCATGAAGCCAAACAACACATCCACCTACCTGACGGCAGAGTGAAGTTCTGCAGGTTTGACGATGACCCAGATTTCACGTTGGCGGACTCTCCGATGAACACGAGTCTCGAACCAATCGGTGTCGACGGTGGCGATGCCAACGGGGAAGTCAACTTCGGAAGAGCTGCTGAGGCATCGGAGGCGGGGCATGTTGTCGTCGACGTAGGGCTCACCAAGATGAACTTGGCGAATTGGGTTCTCGCCTCGGTACTCGGCCGTTTCATACCAGGCTTGCTCATTAAGGTTTCCTGTGTGGGAGTGTTTGCAGTACTGGTACTGCACAACGACGGCACGGTTATGTTTGACTTAACCAGGGACGTCTGAGGATTTATTGCTAGTTTGCCCTTGATGGGAAGAACCGAACCAGGGCTGAAGGGGCTTTGGCCGAGGGTGACAGCCAAGCTTCCTGCAGGAGAAGTGTTGCTGGGGGCTGTGGTGAGCAGTGGGGTTGTTGTAATGGCTAGAGGAGACTTGGAAACCGCAGGGCCCTGAGTCGGTGAGGGGCCCACGGGTGCCGTAACGGTGCCAAAGGCGGAGGTCGGGGGAGAGGAAGACGCCGAAGAAGACGCGGCAGGGGAGCCTTTGGACACGAGGAAGGCTTTGAACTGAGGCGAGATGTTTATCACTGGGCTGGCGGGCGAGGACCCGTGTGCACTCTGTTCTGCCGACGTCTGAACCTTAACGATTCCTGTGTTCCCTCCTCTGGTGGTGACGAGAATCGACTGCGAGTCCCGGATACACACGGTCTTCAACTCCTGCTTGGGGTTGCTGGAGGTTGGCACGGGCAAGTGGATCGGCGTGGTACTCTGCGGACTGCAGACTTGAGCCACCTTGCGGTTCGCTGTGGTTCCGGAGTTCTGCTGCAGACAAGGGGAACCGGATGGTGTCTTTAATCTCCCGGCCTCTTTTAGAGGAGCCACTTGCTGGACAGGGATCCGTCCTTCGGGAATGGCAAAGCCAGGCATGTGGGTGGACATGCAAAAGGGACTGGCCGTCTTTGAAACAGGGGGCTGGTGGATGCTCTTAGGTGGCTGTGGGTGGTGCTTGAGCAATGCCTCTTCGTTGTTTTGACGGAGAAGTCTGGACGGAAGGATCACAACCTGCTTTGAGACCTTCTCCCCGGTCTTCTGGTCCACCAGGGGCTGCATGGCGAGCTTCACTTGGCCGCTGCTGCCATCTTGTCTGAGAACGCGATTGAGTCCGTCCGCCACTCGGTAGACGACTTTAACCGGGCTCAGCGGTGCCGCTGTCTGCGTGGGCTTGGCTTGTGGAGGTTTAGCGAGGCAGGCGGTCGCTGTAGATGCTAGTACCAATTGTTTATTCTTTTGCCGTTGCTGTTCTGGTGCTTCAGGTTGGGCCGGTGGAATGGCCTGGTGGGGGTGAGCGGGAGGTTTCTGCAGGACTGGGGATTTCGCGCCGGTCACCAGGAGGGAGGAGGAAGGCGTGATGGAGCCCACGCGTCCTAGATTCTTAGTGGCGGTGCTGCCGGCGGGCCATGGGAAGTCAGCGGGCCGCTTCATTAAGGTCACTTTGTTTCCCACGCTCTTTGCAAACAGAGTGGGGATGGGCGTGTATCCCCGCGGGAGTCCAATGGTCGGGTGGAGGATGGGGACTCTGGGAGGGGGGGTCTGTGCTGGAGCCACAGGCGGTGGCGGGTTCAAGTCCCTGGAGTGGGCTGCTGCTGCTGTCGTTAAGACTGGGTCAGATCTAGCATCCGATGCGGTGTGCGTGGGCGACGTCATACTAGAGTCCAGGTTCAGATTGTGGCCTTGGCGAATATTGAGGTCCTCGTCTGTGTTTCTTAGCAAGGGTCTTGCTGGGTGACCGTAGGTCCCAGAGTCGCCCCCGGCGGATTCAGTCAATCGCTGCATGGAGCTTCCTGAAAAACCCCAAAATAAAATGTTTTTATTTTTGGCATCACATCTCAGGGTTCATTCAAAAAGGTCACACAACCAGCCAAATATCAGCAAATATTGGTCTGGTCGCATAATATGAATCAAATACCCTTGACGCACAATATTCATTCTTGCCAGCCCATCACTTTTCCCAGAAATGGCTTGGAGACAGGCGTGATTTAATTTTTTGCTGAATTTCTTTTGTTTTGAAAGGGGCTGATGAGACATTAGGCATGCAATACATTCTGAAGCTGGTCAACCAGTATGCACCTTTAAAATGTGGGAAACCAATTCATCTTAATATCTCGATATAGACCCAATCTGTCATGTGCATGGCTTCAGAAGACCCCATCGCCTCCAACAATAATAATGCGTGACTTTATCTTACCTGCGGTCCAGAGGCCCTTGGGAACCGCCAGTTCCATGTCTTCGTCCTCCATCCCCCGGTAGTGGTCCGAGAGGTAACCCGCGTCCCTCCCCGAACCCCTCTCCTCGTGGTCGAACGACGAGCCCGCCGACGAGGCCGGCGACAGCAACACAGACGCACACTCCTCACGCACAAAGTTACTGAAGTCCGGGTGTTTCCGGAAGTCGTCGCATTCCTTCTTCATACGGAGTCTGACGGGTAGAGAGGGAGCAGAAGATGGGAAAATTACAGTAGAGTGTGATTAGCGGTTTCCACCCAGATGTATGCTGGATACTAGATGAGCCCAACCAGCCTACCCAGTGGACTGTAGCAACTGTTAAGCTGTTCTAACCAGAATGAATCTGGTGGGTGGACACCATTCCCACTTGTGACGTCATAAGCCAAAGATTCAGAGATCGCTTGGAATAGCTAATCACACTCACACCTGGTGGTATAATAGGAGCGCTTTAAGTTAAATTATTGAACCGTAACACACTTTAAAGAAGAGCACATTCAGTTGGTTAGTACGCCACGTACATACCAGTTAATTGTTGCACATTATTACTATTTTAAACATGTTTGAACATACTTTGATTCAATAGATTAGAAATTGCCTCCAAAAAAGCAGAGATGCAATCATCCAGTTGTTGTGCCACCCAATGACATGCTAAAGCCACCAACTGAGACACCAAGTGGCCCCACGCAACATGTTAAGTCTGGAGCCCCTGTACTGTACTGTAACATAATAAAGATGTTTCACACACAGTGTTGGTGCAACAAGAAGTCTGTGCAACCACAAGAAGTCATTCTTAGCGAGAGTGAGTCCTCTCTTGCTCCAGGGACATTGAAGCAAAATCGCCCCACAAGGCCCCACAAAAACCAGCCGTTCGTGGGTTGATGGGTTGATGGGTGGGTGGGTGGGTGGGTGGTGGTGGTCGCTTGTACCGGTTCCGCTGGAAGGCCTTCAGGAGTTTGGGCTCCCAGGGCAAGAGCTCGTTCAGCAGGCGGATCAGCGTGATGTGGAGGTCCTTCACAGCCTCCTTCTTCAAGTACCACCGGCCCTTTTTAAACCACCATACAGACACACCGGCGGTTAGACTCGCAGACGGCACAGAAACCAGCTGCTAACAATACGAGTGTGTTCACTGAAGGCATGGCGTCGTTGTTGTTGTTGTTGTTTGTTGCTGTTGTTGTTAATAACATAAAAAATTCACCGATCTCTTCTTGGTGCTCTGCAGCGCATCGAGCTGGTCCTCCGTCTTGCTGATGAGATTTCGCAACTCGTCGACGCTCGAACACACCAGCTAGAGGAGGAGGAGGTGGAGGAGGAGGAAGAGAAGGAGGAGGAGAAGAAGGAGGTGGAGGTGGAGGAGGAGGAAGAGAAGGAGGAAGAGAAGAAGGAGGTGGAGGAGGAGGAGCAGGAAGGAGATGCCAAGACACAAATCAAAAAGAAATAAGAAGAAAGTGTTCAAAGTGAAGGAAAGGTTTTCAAGTAAAGAAAGTCCACCGCTGCCTCGCGTCGTGTTGTCTGCAATACTAAATATTTAGACGTGATGAGCGATGTTTTTTAGTGATGTTTTTTTGGTGCTAAAAGTTTCACAATTTTTTTTTGGCCGGCATTGCAAAAGTGAGAGCTTACCTTAAATGGTGCTTCAACGGTGGGTTCCCGTTTCAGTTCAGTTGAAGTGTCAAGTTTCTTTCCTTTGAAAAAAAAAATAAAAAAATAAAAAAAAAAGACAAATATTTTAATTCGACTGGATTGTCATCAAGACACTTGAAATTAAATGGCACACAAAATGTCTCGACTGTTGACAATGTGATCGTCTATCAATTTAAAGTTTTGCAACACAAACATACGCTCCATTTGCGTTTGCTTCTCAAGTCTGTGGCAGACAAGCGACCGTCAAAAGTCCATCAAACAACCGAAGGGTTGATTCTTTGCATAATTCACCACAGACTTACATCCTCAAGTGAGAAAACCGCAACGTTAAGTAACTTTCGTTACCCCATTAACAGCTACATCACAAAGATGTTATCTAAAAAAACAACAGCCACAGAAATACGTTTTAAAACGTCAAGTGAGAGCGAAGAAGAGATCCCTATCCTTCACCCTGCTTGCTTTTCCTCCTCCTGTCCTTCCCTTCGCCGCCCGCCGTGGCGTCGGCCGGCTCCGAGGTCGTCTTGACCGACTTCATCTGACCTCGCCGCGGCCTCTCCAGACACAGTCGTCGCCGCCGCCTCCGGTGCACCGCCGCAGGCCCCGCCCCCGCCGCCACCACAGGCCCCGCCCCCACACCCCTCGCCCCCGCAGTCTGCACCCGCTCACGCTTTTTCTTTCGCTTTCTTTTTCGAGTCCCGATCGTCGCCTCGTTTGTCTTTTCGTCACTCGAGCGACGCACGCTTTCCGATGAAGAGGAGGAGCCGGAGGAGGGGGAGGAGGATGACGACGGGGCCGCAGGGGTCCCAGAGGTGCTACATCCACAGTTGTGCGGGACGGATTTACCGCCGTTGCCTCCAGAGCATTGTGAGCAGGAGGGGGCCTGGTGGTGGCTAGTAGGCCCTCCTTCTTCTCCTCCTCCTCTTCCTCCTCCCTCGGTACTCCTGACCCCTCCCGGCAGGTTCACGACGGAGCACACCGGGGAGCGGCCTGTGTAGCAGTGCTCCCCCACGCTGAGGCACGGCTCGCGGGTCTCGGCCTCGATGGCGCGCCCCCCCGCGGCGGAGGAGCCCGGCTCCTCCTCCTGCTTCACCCTTTTGGAGTTCAGCCGTTTCGAGTAGACTCCGCCCACACCGCCTCTGTGGACGGAGTTTCTGCTGCGGCGCGAGCGCGACGAGGAGTCGGCAGCATACACTTTCAACCCGGATTTAGAATCCACCGCGCTCATCGTGTCGTCGATGGAACCCGAATCAGACTCCGTCTCCTTCAGAGACGACCACGGAAACTTTGCACTTGCCTCGTCCCCGCCGCCATTTTCCCTTTTGAAAGGTGCAGGTTTCTCGTCTTCTTCCTCCTCGTCCTCCTCGTCAGACTCCAGAGGGAGACCGTAGCCCCCCCGTCTCTTTCCAATCCATCCCGTCCCTCGTGTCCTCCTCCTCCTCCTCCCCCGTGACCTCGTCCACCGGCCTCACCCACAGCGGCGGGAACGGGAAGGCGGGCGGCGCGCAGGGGCTCTGGAAGTAGATCCTCAGGTCGGCGCCGCAGAAGTGCGGGAAGTGTATGTAGGCGTTATCGGCGCCGTCGTAACCCAGGATGGACTCGCGGCACTCGTGGATGGGCTGGGCCAGCACGGCGGCCTGCACCTCGGGCAGGGTCTCGTAGACGTGGTCGCAGAGCCCCTTGAGCAGCCACACGCGCTGGTAGAAGGGCAGCAGGTGGAAGGGCGTCTCCTCCAGCGGGCTGCGCTCGCCCAGCACGCAGAAGAAGCGGTGGCAGAGTCCCAGCCGCTCGGCGCGGGCCAGCTGGTCGGCGGCGGAGGCGCCCGTGGCCCGGTACCATGCCAGCACACGCTGCCGCAGCAGCATCTCCCAGCGGCGGTAGTGCAGCGGCGGGGGCTGGCGGTGCTGCTGCTGAGCGCCGGCCTGGCGGCGGTGCGGCGGCGACGGCGGGCACAGCAGCGCGGTCATGACCCTGGCGAGGAAGAGGCTGCAGCGAGGCATCAGCAGGCTGCGCTCCAGCTCCAAGAAGACGATCTCGGGCAGGTGGAGGGCGGCCTGCGCCAGGCACAGGAAGTGGCCGATGGCGGGCAGCTCCCACAGCGTGTCCACGGGGTGCGCGGAGGCCTGGGAGAGCAGGCTCCGCTCCCATTCCTCCACCTCCTTGGCCGAGGTCTCCTCCGCCTCCTTCTTGTCCAGCTCCCGTTGCCTGGGAAACGCCAGAGATACGCAACATGGCTTTTTCAGTATACAGTACATTCTAGAAGGCACAACCAGACAACACACAACAAATAAGCGATATGTTGATTTGTGATGATCATCGTTTAGAAGGCACTTTGTTGAGCTGAACTATCATTGTGGAATTTCGAAAGCACTAACGTGTGTCATCTACTGTAACTTTTCGCATTAGCACTAATTTTTTTAAAGAATTACCAACTTTGTTTACATCTGATATGTCAAGTAGAACTTTATTTGTCCCCAAAGGGGCAATTGGTTGTGCAGCAATAGTAAAAACAAGATCAAGACAGACGAGTCACATAAAAACACACATAAAAACACACAGTTAAGCAATTACGTTTTATTCAGTCACGCGTCTGTTTGTATGTTTGCTTGTTTGGGTGCTGGCTGGGTCTTCGATGGATGCTGTTGTTGTCTTATTGCGATATGCACTGATTTTAAACTTTACATTTTAAAAACACGTAACTTTAATGACTGTTTGACCTATCAGAGCCAACCAAGGGAATGTTGGTGATGGAAATTAGCCTTGGCTATATAGGCCTACATGTGTATGGCATATGAGACACTGCTTCTGCACCTGTCAATGTTTCTCTGTACTTGTCCCTTACAAAATAAACTCATCAATAATAAATATCTTTTTTAATATGAGGTTTTGCACTACTGTCACTTTTCTGCAGCTCATGCTTGGGTTGTTCTCAGCCTAAGTCGCTCTGGAAGGATAAAAGCTTCTGCTGAACGCCTCGATGTAAATAAATAAAGTGATTCCAACTCCAGAGCAGCGTGGTTATGGTTATTCTCCTCCTCCTCCTCCTCCTCCTCCTCCTCCTCACCTCTTCTCCTCCTTGGCCCTCTGCACCTCCTCCTGCCTGAGGGCCTGCACCATGACAGACTCCTGCCCCCCCACGGTGGTGGTGGTCAGGCTGCGGGGGGCAGAGCGCCGCCTGGTGGACGTCCCTCCGCCCCCGGCGTTGCGTTCCTCCTCCGCGCCGAAGCGACCCTGTGAGGTCACCGCCAGCGTGGTCTTCTCACGCAACGTCCTGGGGGTTGACGTTCGGCAGATTCAGAGGAAAAAAATTACTTTCATGCATGCGCACGTAAAGGTACTATAAGTAAGAATCAGTACATTCTGAGCTCCGTGGGTTGAGACAATAACAATCAGAAACTAATGTTAGTTCTAGCAGTTAATGAGCAGGTTGTGGTTGAAGTTAAAACATGAGAGCCTCACCGACTCTCTCTGTTGCGTAGAACAGCTTTTGGGCTGATTTCACTTATATTTGAGTCGGGTCAATTCAATTCGGATGAAATTTCAAATTGAAAATTGTCTATTTGAAATTTCTAAGTGAAATTTCACATATAGCTGGCGGCATGGATGTGAAGAAGTGATTCCAAAATCAAAAGACTGTTGGGAAGAGAATTGCGTTTCCATCCTTGTGGGTGAAGTGGTGTTGTGTTGTTTGTTTGTTTACCTGGACAGCAGCGTCAGCTTCTGCTCCAGCATGACCTCCATCTTCTGCGCCTGCTTGGAGAGCCAGTGGTCCACGCCGTGGTGCCGGTAGCAGTTCTCCAGCATCAGCCGGAAGTCCGCCACAAACTCCGTGATGGTGTCGTACTGCTGGCCCACAAACTTCTCCTCCATGCGCTGCAGACACATGGACTGACGGCGCTGGGCGTAGGCGTGGCCACCGCCCACACCGCTGCCTATGCCACCGATGCCACGCTGAGCCTCCAGGTGTCCGACGGGCAGCAGGAAGGAACCCGTGAGACCCTTGTACTTATCCAGCAGGAAGGCGCTGAATATCCGGTAGGCCTGCTGCACCTCATATTTCATGTCCTCCTCAACGCTGCCATTGTTGTTGTTGTTGGTGGAGACGCAGACCTCGGGCAGCGAGAGGTCCCCGCAGTCGTTGGCCAACTCCACGTGGTCGCCCACAGCGGTAACGTAGTCACCACAGCTGCCGTCGACATCAACACAAACACCGACACCGACGCCTTGTTGTGCCTCTACCATAGCTCCAGTGGCATCACCGTCACCGTTATGCAGTGCGACCTCCCGGCTGCAGACCGGTGCATCCTGGGTGCAGAGCAGCGCATCCTTCGTGCAGACCAGGCCCGTGGGGCATTCGGTTGTTCTGCTACTGCTGTGCCACTCTGGCTCTGCTGAGGACATGGCGTGGACGGTGGGTGTCCCTGGTGGTGGAGGTGGGGGTGGTGGTGGTTCTGCAGAGGATGGCTACACAGTGCATGTGTGTTTGAACGGCCCATAGCCCCATGGTCCGTGATGATGACAGGGTAACCACCTAAGAAGGGTAGGTAGCAAGTGTCTAGTCAGTGTATATCTACAGCAGATCTACTAACAGCTTCCTGTGCGCACACACACACAGGGGTGTCTCTCTGCTACAACATCCCTGCCACTTCACCACAACTACATGAGAGTATAAGAGCAATACAGAACATGACAGCTGCACACATTGACAATAAAAATACTTGAACTTGAACTTGATAAAGTACAGTCTGGGGCCAGAGTGCCACAGGAGGGAGTCGGGCAAACAAGAAGGTTGCTGGCTCGATCCCCTTCCTGCTTGCCCTAGCTAAGTGTGGAGGTGTCCCTGAGCAAGACACCGCCTAACCCTACCTGCTCCTCCTCCTAGCTAAGTGTGGAGGTGTCCCTGAGCAAGACACCGCCTAACCCTACCTGCTCCTCCTCCTAGCTAAGTGTGGAGGTGTCCCTGAGCAAGACACCACCTAACCCTACCTGCTCCTCCTCCTAGCTAAGTGTGGAGGTGTCCCTGAGCAAGACACCACCTAACCCTACCTGCTCCACCTCCTAGCTAAGTGTGGAGGTGTCCCTGAGCAAGACACCACCTAACCCTACCTGCTCCTCCTAGCTAAGTGTGGAGGTGTCCCTGAGCAAGACACCACCTAACCCTACCTGCTCCTCCTCCTAGCTAAGTGTGGAGGTGTCCCTGAGCAAGACACCACCTAACACCTTCCCAACCCTGCTCCCCATGCCTTGCATAATTGTGACACCACCACCAATGTATGAATGGGTGAACGTGAGGCAATACTGTAAAGCTGTTTGGATAAACGGGCTGTAGAAATTAAATGCAATGCATTTAGTTATCAGCCACTGCTCCATCTCCATGCATAATGTCTGCTCTGCAACTTCATTACTTCCCACAATTTAACTAAGTCACTAATAAAGTTATATCGTATCTTATCTGATCTCTAACTCACTAACTAACTCAGCTGCTCTGGTGGTGGATGTGGAGCTAGCAACTAAACAGTTCCTCTGATTAAAACAAGCAATTTATATGCAGTCGTCTCTTGCATCCAAAGTCCACATCAGAGTTTATTAGTTTGTTTGTTTACCAACAACAACAACAGCAACAGCAACAGCAACAGCAGCAGCTCAGACCAGGGCTAGCTTCTTCTTCTTAGCATGCTAGCCTGCTAGTTGCTCTTACCTGCTATTGTCTCCGTTAACGTGTCGTCTGCGATGCATTTCTGCTCTTTAAATAATAATGATAAAAATAATACAATAAAATAAAAGGGAAAAAAAACAACCCCGAGCATCCACTGTAGTCAAATATAAAAGCCTAAAGTTGGCCGACGACAGTTAAATATTGTCGCGTTTTTGGAGAGCAACGTTTATATCATCACGTCGCCACACGCACAGTGAGCACTTTATACACAACACGGTGGGCTATCTGTCTATTTTGGGTAACTTTGACAGTACATCGTGTGCCAGAGTATAGCAGTGGTTGTTATTATTATTATTGTTATTGTTGTTATTCGTTGGGAAAAAAACGGTTGGGAGTTCGGTTATTATAAGCATGCTCTAATGCCGCGTTCCAGTTGTGGCCGGGGAGTCGGAATTCCCTGCCCCCCCCCACCCCCATTCCTTGCTCCGACTTCCGGGCTTTCGTTTTTTACTTCGGACGTCACGTCACGTCACACCTGTTCTAGGCGCCACACCTGAATTGTGACATCGGGTTTTGTTTTTTGAGGCTGGTTCTTACCATTTACGACGTCCTTATTCCGAATTATTCCGATTCAAGGGGGATTATCGCCAATCCCATTCCCGAGTACAACTGGAACGCACCGAAAAGCTCCACCCCCTCCGGCCCCTGACGCAAATGACGTACGGGAAGTGTGACGTCACTAATTATTGAATTAATTGAACTAACCATTGAAGTCTTTGAGTCAATAATAATAATAATAATAATAATAATAATAATAAATACAAAATAATAATTAATAATAATAATAATAATATAATAATAATAATAATAATGAAATACTACTACTACTACTACAACTACTACTACTACTAATAATAATAATAGCACCAGGACTAATACATAACTCACAATGTGAACTCACAATTTAAGCCTCTAGAGTATTTGAGTCAATCATCATAGTAATATACACAATAACACCAGGACTAAGCCATAACTCATGGTTATGGTTCTCTAAATATGTGTCCATCCGCTAGATGTCACTAATAAACAATGGAACAATGGCAACAGTAGTCATTGGTACTTTAATTGGATTATATGAAGTTGTTTCACTGTAGTTAATTTATTACAAAAATATTCACCTCTAAAGTAACCTACTACTACTACTACTACTACTACTAATTATAATAATAATAATAATAATAATAATAATAATAATAATAATAATAATAAGACATATGTATCATATCTGATTAAATTGTTATACTTCCAAGTACAATAATATATCATTCTGTAAATATAAAAAATGTCTCTCGTAACAACATGATAAGTGATCATCAGACAAAACCAAAATGTGGGACACTGCATGATATTTCAGGCATTTTACCTCAATTAAAAAAATGCACATTTCACATTTACATTTACATGACAAATTATGAGGGGTGTCAAATGGCGTTAAAAATCTTCTTTGGATGATACAGGTTTTTGTAATCATTTATTATTATTATATTATTTTGTTTATATATATATATATATTATTATTATATTTAAAAGATATTTCTGATTCCAAAATCCAGTAGAATGTATTATTGGAAAACATACAGTACAGTACATTATTATTTTATATGATTTTGTTTGTATATATATATATATAATTATTATTTTATTATTTATGATTATGATTATGATTATATTTGAAAGATATTTCTGGTTCCAAAATCCAATAGAATGCATTATTGGTAAACATACAGTACAGTACATTATTATTTGTATATTCTTTTGTTTGTATATATATATATATATATTATTATATATTATTATTATTATTATTATTATTATTATATTTTAAAGCTATTTCTGGTTCCAAAACCCAGCTGAATGTATGATCGGAAAACATTGAAGAAGAAAAACAACAACGTTTGTGTCGCTGAGTCGCTGCGCCTTTAACTGCAAACCGTCGACGGTTCGATCTGCTGCTCAGTGGCTCCTCCTCCTCCTGCTCCTGCTGCTCCTCCTCCTCCTCCTCCTCCTGCTCCTCCTAGCCCCTGCTGCAGAGGAACACGCAATGGAGCCCTGAACACCCCACCACCACCACCACCATCACCAATCTACCCGCTAAAAACCAAACCACCTCCCCCACGTGTTAAGTCGTCCGTTGTATTTGGCGGGGACTGCGTGGCGGGAACAGAGAGACAGAGAGACACAGAGAGACAGCGAGAGAGAGAGAGAGACAGCGAGAGGGGGGCACCATGTGGATCCAGGTGCGCACCATCGACGGCCGGGAGACGCGCACCGTCGAGGACCTCTCCAGGCTCACCAGGATCGAGGCGCTGCGGCTCAAGATCCACGAGATCTTCCGCGTCCAGCCGGAGCAGCAGCGGCTCTTCTACCGCGGGAAGCAGGTAGAGACGACCACCCCCCCCTCATCCATGCAGACCCCCCCATCCGTGCAGACCCCCTCTCTCTCTCTCTCTCTCACACACACACATACACACACACACACATACATACACACACACACAGGGGGGGTGATGGGGTGGTCTTTGTTGCGGTGTGTAATCTTGTGTGTGTGTGTGTGTGTGTGTTCGAACCCCCACAAGCTTCCTGTTTTGATAGGACTCCTATTGCGCAATAAGCTGCTGGGGGGGGGGGGTGAGGGGTGGGCCTCCCTTCCTCCCTCCCAGGGGGGGAGGGAGGGAAGAAGGGAACCCACCCCCCCACCCAATGGGGGGTCTCAGGCGTGCATGGCATGTGTATCGATCACCTTGTTGTTGCGTAATATTGCCAATCAATCAATATTGCAAAGGCAGAGAGAGAGAGGTGTGTGTGTGTGTGTTACAAGTTGCACTCAATGTTCTCAAAGTCGTGGACGTGTTTGTTGACAAGTGCGAGGAGGAGGACAACACAACACCACCCTGCCATGATCATCATAATGATCATAATATAATAATAATATAATAATAATAATAATAATAAGGGTGCAATCCTGTGTTTATTGATCTATTTCTACTTTCTATGCACAAATACAAATAAAAGCATCATTTCTGTGCAACATAGTGGTGTTGCACAAAGGCCCTGGATGGGAATGACAGCAGCCGACCCCTGCAGGAGGAGCCTGCCTGCCTGCGTGTTGTGTTGTTGTTGTTGTTGTTGTTGTTGTTGACCGTGTGCGTGTGATTCACGTGAGCGGATGGCGCACCACGTGGGGGCTCATCGTGTGTTTACATCGTCAGTGACCCGAACCTGCAGCACGCATGTCTGTCTGTCTGCATGCATGTCTGTCTGTCTGCAGGCTGCATGTCTGTCTGTCTGTCTGCAGGCATGCATGTCTGTCTGTCTGTTGCAGCATGTCTGTCTGCAGGCATGTCTGTCTGCAGCATGCATGTCTGTCTGCAGGCAGGCATGCATGTCTGTCTGTCTGCAGCACGCATGTCTGTCTGTCTGCAGCATGTCTGTCTGTCTGTCTGTCTGTCTGTTGCAGCATGTCTGTCTGTTGCAGCATGTCTGTCTGCAGGCTACATGCTGTGCAGGGGGTGATGACCAGAGGATATATGGTGATATACTGTATATCATGTATGGCATTTAGTATTGTATTTACATTCACATTTACGCTTTTATCCAAAGCAACTTACAAAGAACTTGTTGTACGAGTGCATAGTCCACCTTCATGGTCTGTGGGCCTATAATAATAATAACAATAATAACAACAATAATAACAACAATAATAACAACAATAATAACAATCATTTAACCTCCTTCAATATTAGACATTTGCCATTGTTTAGAATAAGCATACATCCTTTTAATATTAGACATGTCCCATTATGCACAATATTATAATACCTCCGTTAATATTCCCAGTCACATTGTGTAAGTATTGGTTGGGCAGTATTATAATATTATAATAAATAACATTGTACATGGTTACGATCATGATAAGATCCCACTGAGAGACATATGTTCTATTGTGATGTAAATCTATCACAATATGAAAAGGCTGTGATACGATATAGGCCACCCTACTGTTTGTGTAACCACAGCCAAACATGGATGTAATATAATATGTGTTGTGATATTTAATCATGATAATTACCTTTTGTTATATGTTGGTTTCTTTGCATGTGGTTATATCAGCTGTTATATAAGCTGTTTTACTGAATTTGTGTGTGAAATGTGTTCTGCATATTATTTACATCCATATTCAATACCAAGATAAGCAACCATTTTGTATTTATCGCCGGCAATTACTGGGTCCGCAGTTGGCGCGCAAACTGGCCTTTTCATTTCCCATCTGGGTCAAAGGTTAGGCCTTCATCTCACGTCATGTTTCCTGTATCCTCGTCTGTTCAATGGCGTTTGGTCGGGGGACTGGGATGGCTGTGTTTAGTGGTTTTGGTTTTGGTGGTTCTCTCTGAACAGTGAACAGTGGGTCAAAGCGTCAATGCCCTCGCCTGTTTCCGCCCATCTTTCCCAATCAGAACGGGGGATCTGAGTACACACAGAAAATGTGCGACGCATTTTATAGGCGCTAAAGTGGGATTCCATTAACCGAGGGTTATGCCTGCAGCGACATTAACCCTCCCCTGCTATATTCCTTTATATCGAACTGACACTGAAACAAAAAGGACTGCACCGGTCTCTCCCTAAAACTGGGGGAGACGAGAAATTACAATTCCTTGCGTGTTTATATGAGCGGCATTAAAATGTGATTTCCCACATCCAGGGTAACACCATTACGGCTAACAAAGAGGTTTTGGTGTCTTTGTTGTTTTGTGTTTCCTTGCTACGACTTAGACCTGTGGTTGGAAACTTGTGTTCCGGTTATGGTTCATTCCACACACAGTTGTGGTGACTCCAAAAAAAACTGTGGGTTGAATCCTGAGTGCGTTGCTGCTGCTGCTGCTGCTGCTGCTGCTGTTGTTGTTGTTGTTGTTGTTATGATCCCAAACTTCTCCCGGTAAACACCGAAGCCTCTTTGTTCTGTCCGGTGTTGTGCGGCGTTCCATTGTGTTCCCGACGCGACTCCGCTTGGCCCCGAGCGGACATTCTTTTGTTCGGTCGGCGCGGTAGAGCGTCCAATCACGGCCCACGTGCAGAGAAGTCCCGGCCAATGGAAACGAAGACGGAAGACGCGTTTTGATTTCAACGCGCTCGTGTCGTGTCGCCGGGGGAGTCGGGTAGCCTGACGTATGCGCCGTGGATGTAGGGCGGCGGTAGCTCAGGAGGTTAAGAGCGGTTGTCTGGCGACAGGAAGGTCGCTGGTTCGATCCCCGGGCTCCTCCCCCTCCTCCTAGCTAAGTGTGGAGGTGTCCCTGAGCAAGACACCACCTAACCCTACCTGCTCCTCCTAGCTAAGTGTGGAGGTGTCCCTGAGCAAGACACCACCTAACCCTACCTGCTCCTGACGTGTTGGTTGTTACCTTGCATGGTTGGCACCGCCGTCGGTGTATGAATGGGTGAATGTGAGGCAATACTGTAAAGCACTTTGGATAAAAGCGATGATATAAATGCAATTCCTTTACCATTTATTTACCATGTAAAAGCAATCCCAACAGTTTTTCACGATGGCGGAATCGCCGCCGAGATGACTGGCAACTTCTTTTTCAGGCATCACTGAGTAATTTTCCACTTCATTAGAACATAATGGCACTGAAAGATGCTTGGTGCAAGTATACACATTTTTTTTACAGCCATACTAATGCAACCTCTAATTGCCAATTAGTGCCAATGCCGGTTGTTGTGACTGGTACACGTATTATGAGGCTCAATGTGTCCGGTCTGTCAGTCAGCCTGGCGGTGCCGGGTGGTTCTGTGAGTCTGTGGCGTTTGATGGCCCTTGCAGATTGGATTCCTGCGCGAGTCAATAGAGAGCTCTGTCCGGAGCTCCGCCGCATTTCCCTCAGAAATGCGGAAGATGGAACGATTTCTGACCGAAGTCTGTCTGTCTGTCTGATGCTGCAGTGTTTCGTTGTCACGTCAACCTCCTTCGCTGCTGATTGGCTGGGCTTCAGCCAATTAGATCCCACAGTCCAGATGTGTTGTATTGCTGCTGTGTGTCCAACGTAATCATCGTTGGCGAACATCATGCTACCGTTTACGTTGACGTATAAACTTTCAAATAAAAAGAATTCCAAAGCAGCATCGACATTATAATTATTTAAGAGGTGAGGCTTTACAATAAGGGTGCGTTAATTAACAATTAATTAACATTAGCACTGATAAGCCTTAAGACTGATAAGCCTTAATTAACAGTTAACCGATTTGTCTAGTAATCATTTACTAATAGTGTTCATGTTAACCAAGTTATTAATTCATGCGTTATACATAATAATGCTTATTACAACATTATTACAGCTGTCGTCAGTTATCAATCTGAATTGTGTTGCTTTTGTGAGCAGTTTGTTGTGTACACCCACAAACAAACAAAAGGCAGCCGGAGGGTCTCAATATATCATGTTGTCCCAGGTCCCCCTTTGTTGTGATTGGATGTCTTCAGCGTCGACCATGAGGCCCAACCAAAAGATCATCTATTTTGGTTTTGGTTTTGAGTTTGTCTGCCGTCGCCAACTGAAGCGAGCAAGCAAGTGAGTGAGTGAGTGAGTGAGTGAGTGAGCGAGCGAGTGAGTGAGCGACGCTACGGACCAGACCAACTCAAAGAACCAGATCGGTCTGTGTGGCGCACGGCGAGATATCTGGTGTACAAGCTGTCGGTTGTCCTTTTTAATCAAAGTCTGAGGGCCGAAGCGTATTCGCCGTCTTGTGCGCGAGATGTGCCAACGAGATCAAAGTCTGGTTGGCGGTCGAAAAGCGTCGGTCGGCCTGCTGTGGTCGAGGAGGAGGAGGAAGAGGAGGATTAGGAGGAGGTCAGGGAGGGCGGAGGAGGAGGAGGAGGAGGAGGAGACCTAGGCCACCATGTCGTAAATCACAGGCTCGTCGTTGCTCAGCAGATGGCTCGATTCCTCGTCACCGATAATTGAACTTCTTGGAACATTTTGGATGACGTGGATGCAGTACAGACACCCGCCTCCTTCTCGGGAGAATGAATGAATGAATGAATGAATGAGTGAGTGAGTGAGTTTTAGAAGGAAAGATCGAGATTGGCTCCTTTGATATCAGCTGTGTGTCTCACCTAGATTTCCTGAGCGCAGACAATGAGCCGCTGTTGATTTCCGTCGTACGGCGCCGGGCTCGGGCCAGGGAGCCGTGTTGGGTAACGTTTCATAAGCATCAACTAAATGTGTGTTCTCTTTATTATGTATGCGTTTGTCGCCCCTTATAGATTGGAAGTCGTCTGCATACTTTTTTCGAAGATTGGAAAATGTGTGTAATGGGGAAAAGTAAAGATGGACCGCATTACATTACCCTCCGTCACCTCAATTACATCATGTCCGTCGAACCAGCGAGCTGTTGTTGTTGTTGTTGTTGTTGTTGTTGTTGTTGTTATTGAGGGTCTAGTCTACTCAGGTTGTCATTATTGCGGCTGCCGTATCGTTTCTGAGCCACGATGTTCTGTTCTCCTGTGCCGGGGGGTGCGATGAGTGAAGACCTCCGTCTCCGGTCGGTAGCCGCGATCCCTCTCGCGCGGGTCGGTCCGGGACGAGGCGCCACGCCAGACGGATTCGTCTGCAGCTCCCCGGTCGGAACCCGGGACTTTCAGCGACGTAATGGCCGTGGAAATGGGCTTTCCGAGAGTCCCAGCGATCCGTGACTCGCGGGGGGAAACCGCGAGTCACTCTCCATCATGCGAGGGCCTCTTACTATTATTTGTATTATTATATATATTATTATATATATTATATTATTATATTATTATAAGACCCTCGCATAAACGTCCTTCGCTTAATGGCCTCTCTGACTGACTGCCACTGTCAACACATTAAATCAACGTTAATAACGTGAAACGGTAACTACCGTACTGGAAGGCAAAAATAGCAGCGACGCAGTTGTTGCAATATTGTTGTAATATTCTAGTCGGCCAAATGGCTATTGATTCATTCACTCGTGCGCTCATCAAAAATTGACCACCGCCTAATTGCTGGGAATACGAGTTGCGTATTCCCAGACCAAACCAATATAATGGCATCCATATATTAAAAGGCTGGGCCTGCTAATTCGCATTAAACCGCCTGCTAAATTCATAGGACTACGTGTCCTCTCGATTACGGCTTGTCGAGACCCGCGGACACGTGGCCATAAACGCACAATCATAATCGGCTGAAAATGTTTTCCATTCCTCAATAACCATAATACTACAAGCGCCCTGCATAAGTAATGCGGGGCTGCGCTTACCAGTACCAGATGCATCATTCATTTGACCTATTTACCAGCGAGGTACCAAGCGGCGACGCGGCGTTCGGCCGTCGGATCGCGCGCACGTCGACGCGCCGCCGCCGCCATCTCGGCGAGGTCGAGACGACCGGCCTGTGAACGCACACAAGGCAACAGGGGAGCTGTGGTTTCTCTGGATTAAAAACCATTATAACAATGAATATTATTATATACATGTGTGCATATAACATCAACTGCTGAATCTATAGAAACCCGAGATGACCCGAGATGACTTGAAATGAAATCGAAAACGAGAACTGTAAACGTGCTTTCTCTATAAAAAAAAAAACACAGTTCCCCCCCGTTTACTTGTCGGCGATGTGCTTATAGGACTGTAGTCACGACCTCTCCAAGATGGCGACGGCGGCGGCGGCGATGTTGACGCACCGCAGCGACGCGGCGGACGAGGATGTCGTCGTCGTCGTCGTCGTCGTCGTCTATGTTTATCTGCATCCACGGGTGTAGCGGACGCATCGCTAATTAGGGCCGAGCGCCACGCTACGCGTGACGGCGTATAGATATCGTCCGGGAGTCGTGCGGAACGTGACATTCTAGGGCCCCGCTCATTGACATGCGTGCGCGTACACACACGCACACGCACATGCACACGCGCTCGTAATCTTGCGCAGTATAAACCCGCTAGCTTTGGACACCGTCTCAGCTCCCGTATCTATCTGGAAGAAGAAGTGTTTTTATTTTCTCCCCCTTTTTTTCTCAGCGCCCGTCTCGCCACGTCGGTCGAGTCGGGCGCTCTCGTGACGCCGGCGACATTGTTCCTCCTTCTCCTTCGCCTCCTCCTCCTCCTCCTCCTCCTCCTCCTCCTCCTCCTCGGTGCTCGCAGCGAGATGGAGCACGCTGTCCGTAACGACGCGATGAAAGTGTGGGGGGGGGGGTGGGGGGGTGGGGGGGGGGGAAGACATGAATATTTTGTCGGATTTTTTTTTCTCGTGTGTGACCTTGAATATGCATAATGGAATCCACACACAGGCTTTATGGAAGTCATTTTGGAAGCATGTTCAGTATCAAACACGTGATGTAAAATGGAGACGTGAGGGGCCCCCTTTTAGAGGCACCAGGCCCCTTTAGAGGCACCAGGCCCTTTAGAGGCTCCAGACCCTTTTAGAGGCCGGAGGCCCTTTAGAGGCACCAGGCCCTTTTAGAGGCTCCAGGCCCTTTAGAGGCTCCAGACCCTTTTAGAGGCTCCAGGCCCTTTAGAGGCTCCAGGCCCTTTTAGAGGCTCCAGACCATTTAGAGGCACCAGGCCCTTTAGAGGTGGGAGGCCCTTTAGAGGCACTAAGCTCTTTTAGAGACCAGAGGCCGTTAGAGGCACCAGGCCCTTTTAGAGGCTCCAGGCCCTTTAGAGGCTCCAGGCCCTTTAGAGGTGGGAGGCCCTTTAGAGGCACTAAGCTCTTTTAGAGACCAGAGGCCGTTAGAGGCACCAGGCCCTTTTAGAGGCTCCAGGCCCTTTAGAGGCTCCAGGCAATTTAGAGGCTCCAGACCCTTTAGAGATTGGAGGCCCTTTAGAGGCAGGAGGCCTATGAGAGGTTGTGTGTAGATCAGTGATTGTCTGTCTGTTCATTCGATGCGACGACCGCCAATGAGACTCAACCAGAGCTGTTGTTCCCAAGGAGCTGCGAGCGCCGAACGCATGCTGACGGTGTTTTGAGGACGCTGGCCTATTTACTCCTTCACAGTGAAACTGTGTTGTTGTTGTTGTTGTTGTTGTTGTTGTTGCTATTCTTCCATTTCTGATGGCTTCTGCTTCTGCCCTTTAGAGGGCACAGAGAGATTAGAGGCTCCAGGCCCTTTAGAGGCACCAGACCCTTTTAGAGACCGGAGGCCCTTTAGAGGCACCAGGCCCTTTTAGAGGCTCCAGACCCTTTAGAGATTGGAGGCCCTTTAGAGGCAGGAGGCCTGTGAGAGGTTGTGTGTAGATCAGTGATTGTCTGTCTGTTCATTCGATGCGACGACCGCCAATGAGACTCAACCAGAGCTGTTGTTCCCAAGGAGCTGCGAGCGCCGAACGCATGCTGACGGTGTTTTGAGGACGCTGGCCTATTTACTCCTTCACAGTGAAACTGTGTTGTTGTTGTTGTTGTTGTTGTTGCTATTCTTCCATTTCTGATGGCTTCTGCTTCTGCTTCTCTACGATGGCGGCGGTGGCGGTGAAGGCAGGCAGCCTGTGTGCAGGGAGCGAGACGGGGATAATTATTGGAGGGTTGAAGACGCGGGGGGGGAGGGGGGGGGGATTGGGCGATTCTCTGCCTCAAACAAAACATTTCGGTGCTTCTTTGCGACGTGGAGCTTTCCGCATCGGTAACGCAGTACGCCTCCACCACCACCAGCACCACCACCACCACCACCAGCAGCAGCCGCCGCCGCCCGTTGCGCTAATCTTGCGCAGGGGCTCTGAGCTGCGGCGGCGTCGTGGCCGAGGTCGCCGCGGCTCCGGGTTTCGACGGGAACCGTGCGACCACGGAGACGGATCCCGTGACTCGAACCCCGCGGCGCAGCGGTGAAGAGATTTGGAAGCGATAGAATGTTATTTGTCAGATTCACAGACATCCGAGCGCGTCGGCCGGCCGCCGTGTCGACTCGCTAAACTGCACGGTTACCCTCCTCCGGTGTAAGCGCTCTGCAGAGAGTGAGAGGAGGGAGTGAGACAGAGAGAGAGAGAGAGAGAGAGAGAGAGAGAGAGAGAGAGAGACTTCTGTACTCTGTGTACCGTTTGCTCCCTGGCCCTCTACAACCTTGTCAGTCGGCCGGCATTTTAATTGTCCTCCGGCGGCAGCAGCGGCAGCGTGGCGTTGGCGACTGCGGCTGACTGTCAAAACACGACTTCCTGTCAATTCGAAGCGATCCCCGCGGCCGCGATCTCTTCTGTGCATTTAGCGCTTCCTGCCGTCACCCACGCGCGGCCGTCGCCTCGTCTTACGGGAACAAATCCGAAGTATTGATATATGAAGTCTGAACGCCGCCCTGCAGTGTGTATATATATATATCACAAATGTGTGGATGTATTCAGGGACCACACTGGAACAATGGGGAACGAAGGCAAATATGATAAATACACATTTTTTTCATCGTCTCGCCCATCGCGTTGCTCATCGCCGATCCTTTGTGGTGAAGTGTGTGGCTGTTTAATTGCGGTGACGTCGTCGTCGGTGTGATTTCCCGTCCGCGTTGAAATAAAACCACAAATTGGGGTGAACAGACGGGCCTGTTATATAAACCCCAGAATGCGACGCAGAGCCATTTTGTATGATGATGATGATGCTGATGATGCTGATCTGTAGAAACTAGTCCGCGGCGGCGGAGGACTCGCGGACGGATCACGTTGCAGATGTCATGCGGCTTATTCATGAATCGCTGCTTGAGAAATCTGGATTATTCTCGTGAATGTGGTCGTGGTTCATGTGAATCGCTGGTTGTGTGCGGCGGGGTGGAGGAGGGAGGGGGGGGGGGGGTGGAGATTCTATTTCTTTATTCTTCATTGTAAACGTACACCTAATCACGGTGTAAAATGAACCTTTTTATTTTCCGTCCACCGGCCAAAGGGTTGGTGAACGTTAAATGATTTATTTTTAAATTCGGATATTTGTGGTTTTTCTATTGTTCCGTTGCACACGTGCAGTCGCCCAACTAAACGTCGGCACCAATTAAACCTCTTGAATCTGGAATTCACAATTTACTATGAATGTTGCACTTTTACCAGCCACTCAATCAGATAAAGCGTAGTTTTGGGTTGTTTTTTTACTCGCCCAATTGACCAATCCTGTGCCCCCGTGTGCTAATATTATATTATATTATAAACGTACGACGACACGCAACAGCCTGGACTCGGGCGCTTCTGTACACACTCGACACAAAGAGACGCGCGGAGAGGAATACAAAATATATAATAGAATGTAACGTAACGTATGGACTCGGCTGTATTTTTGCGTCTCTGATCTAAATTGCATGAGACTACAGAATAACAAAAGGATGGAGAAGGAAAGAGATGGATGGAGGGGAGGTGGGAGGGAGGGAAGGGGGGATGGAGGAGGTGGGAGGAGCCAGTGGTGGTGGCGGCGGCCATGCTGGTCGCGAGCACAAAGAGGAGAACTCGAATGTGTTAGAAATGTATGTGTGTGTGTCGACGACGATGACACAACACAACACAACTCAACACAACACAACTCGAGGTCCTGCGTGCTTTTGTGTCGTCGTCGTCGTCGCCATCTTGTGTTTTTCCGTCACGATAAATAATTGTGGGCGTGAGGAGGGGATGGTTTTTGTTGTGTCGTCGGCCAAAAGCTGCCACTTGTGTGTTTGCTCCGTTGTTTGTTTCTGGGTTTTTTTTCTTTCTTTTACGAATTTATCCGCAACGCCGCGATATGAGTCCTCCTCCTCCTCCTCCTCCTCCTCCTCCTCCTCCTCGCCTGATGTGATGGAGGGAGGGAGAGGAGGAGGAGAGGAGGAGGTTGTGTGGTGGAGGAGGAGGAGGAGGAAGAGGCGGGGGGGGTTTGAGAGATTGTGCGTATGTGGGGTTTTTTTATGGTCGACACGCACGTACACACACATGCATGTACACGTACACACACACCATTTTCACACACACCCACACATGCACATACCACACACACACACACACGCACGCGCGCGTTTATGTGTATGTCTGGAATCACACACACATTGCCGTAATTCAACGATGCAACGAACGGTTCGGTTGCCCGACTTTTTACCGGTCGCGGCTCCGCGCCCGTCGCCACGGCGATGCGGAGACGGAGCCTGCAGCTTCCTGTTAAGACGTAGCCTCTGTCTCTATGTCTCTCTGTCTCTCTGTCTGTCTCTCTCTCTCTCTGTCTCTGTCTCTGTCTCTGTCGTCTCTCTGTCTGTCTCTGTGTGTCTCTGTCTCTCTCTCTGTCTCTGTCTCTCTCTCTCTCTGTCTCTCTCTCTGTCTCTCTCTGTCTCTCTCTCTGTCTCTCTGTCTCTCTTTCTGTCTCTGTCTCTCTTCTCTCTGTCTCTCTCTCTGTCTCTGTCTGTCTCTAATGGTTGTTTTTAAATCACATCGGTGTCAGGGGTATACACACACACACACACACGCAATAAACGTATTTGCATCATGTTGTGTACTTGTGATTTGTGAGTTGTGTACCGTAGTCCTGCTCACTGTGTGTGTGCGTGTGTGTGTGTGTGTGCGTGTCTGTGTGTGTGTGGTCGTTCAGATGGAGGATGGCCAGACCCTGTTCGACTACAGCGTGGGTCTCAACGACATCGTCCAGCTGCTCATCCGCTCCCAGACGGACCCCCCGGACGGAGCCCCTCCCCCCCCTCCGCTAGCTCCGGGTCCCGGGGAGCCCCCCCGCATGGCGATGGGGCCCCCGGCCGCCACCGCCGCCGCCGGCCCCCCGCCGTACCGCGCCCTCCCCTGCGGTCCGGCGGCTTCTCAGAGTCCCGGGTCCAACAACTCCGCGAGGGCCCCGCCGTTCCCGCCCGCCCCGGGCCCCGCCCACGCCCCCGCCCCCGCCCCGCCCCCCATGACCGGCCCCGCCCACGCAGCCACAGACATTACCAGCGTCATCGTCAACAACAACAACAGCAACATTGTTAAGAACGCTAGCGCCGCCGCGAGCAACAACAATAACAACAACAACAGCAATCACTGCAACGCGGCCAAGACTGAGCTGGTCGTGGCCACCAGTAACTCTACCGGCACTAAGACCGGGTCGGGGACCGGGACAGTGTCCGGGTCCGGATCTGGGTCTGGACCCGGGTCCAATTCGTCCAAGTCGACACCGGACACCCAGCCGTCCACGTCCAGCCGCGCCGCGCTGGTGGATCCGGGAATTGGCGTCTACAAGGTGAGATGTGTGTCTGTGTGTGTGTGTCTGTGTCTGTGTGTGTGTCTGTGTGTCTGTGTGTGTGTGTGTGTCTGTGTCTGTGTGTGTGTGTGTGTGTGTCTGTGTGTGTGTGGCAGTAGCTCAGGAGGTAATTTCCAATGCACTGTAGTATTATTATTATCGTTGTCGTGAGTTTATTTATTTTATTAACTCAGAAACACCCAAAATGAGAAAGGAATATAAGAATCTTCACTGTGGCTGCGCGCTGTTAATTAGCATAGAAATGAAATTGCATGCAACTTTGTGTGTGTGCGCGTGTGTGTGTGTGTGTGTGTGCGCGTGTGTGTGTGTGCGGGCAATTTATAATGAATCAGTGAATCTGTCAATCGTCTCTTTTGTCACATTTTGTATATATTTACATTTTTTGGTCCCAAATTAGTTGGTGCAAGAAGCATCATGTGCCATCGAGACTGGAAACTGTCGGGTACACCGGTTGGATTAAATGTTCCGGGACAACATTATTCGGTTTTATTGAAAGCAAACACCTGGTGCAGGTGCAGGACGGACGGACGGGTGGGGGGGTAAATGTGTTTACTATAATAACCCTCCCTCCCATTTTGCTTTTAACCCGAGACGAGGAAGCATTACAAACCAGCTGTGTGTGTGTGTGTGTGTGTGTGTGTGTGTGTGTGTGTGTGTGTGTGTGTGTGTGTGTGTGTGTGTGTGTGTGTGTGTGTGTGTGTGTGTGTGTGTGTGTGTGTGTGTGTGTGTGTGTGTGTGTGTGTGTGTACATGTGTCCGTGCTTGTCCACCTATGTCTCTGTGTGTCGTGTGTGTCCCTGTGTGTGTGTCTCTGTGTGTTTCCCTGTGTGTGTGTGTCCATGCCTGCCCACGTGTCTATGTCTCTCTGTGTTGTGTCCGTGTGTTGTGTGTGTCCGTGCTTGTCCATGTGTGTGTCCTCTGTGTGTCCCCGTATGTGTCCCCGTAATGTGTCCCCGTGTGTGTCCCCGTGTGTGTGTGTGTGTGTGTGTGTGTGTGTGTGTGTGTGTGTGTGTGTGTGTGTGTGTGTGTGTGTGTGTGTGTGTGTGTGTGTGTGTGTGTGTGTGTGTGTGTGTGTGTGTGTGTGTGTGTGTGTGTCCGCCCGTGTGTTTGTCTGTGTGTGTCCACGTATGTCTGTGTGTGTCTCTGTGTGTCTCCGTGTGTGTGTCCCCATGCGTGTGTCCATGCATGTGTCCGTGTGTGTGTGCGCGTGTGTCCATGTATGTCTGCCCGTGTGTCTCCGTGTCTGTGTGTGTCCACGTGTCCGTCCCCCCACTACAGATCAACGAGCTGATCGACTGCCGCGACGTGACGGTGGGCGCCTGGTTCGAGGCGTGCGTGGACAGGGTCACCAAGGCGCCCGTCAAGCCCAAGGTGGGCCGGCCCCCCAAGAGGCCCAACGGCAAGCTGGAGGCGGAGCCCGGGCAGCCTCAGGCCCCGCCTCCTCCGCCTCCCCACCCCCAGGGCGGCCCCTCCCCCGCAGGGAGCGCGGACCCAGCGGGGGGCAGGTGTGTCGTCACGTCGCCGTCCGGGGAGGTCAAGCCGCGCGACGAAGACGTCCTCTACCACATCAAATATGAAGAGTAAGTCTGGAGCGTCGCTGGGCCGGGGGTTTAGATCGGGTTTGGTTCTGAGTTTTAATTTAAAGTCGTGCGTCGGACTAAAACTAGCTATATATTACATACTGTATATTTGATCATTTTAAGGGCAGCTTTATTGTCTTAGCTTTTGCAAGCAAGGAATGTGCTTTTGTGCAACTGGTGCCTAACAATGAACATTAAACAGAATAATATCATGAGATCAGAAGATGAAAAAATAAATATATATAAAAAAAAGAATATCTTCTCTTCAGAATTGAATTTAGACTATAGAACTGGGTACCACAAGTAATGCCCTCTACCTGTGGCCGGGCAGAGCGAGGGTTCAGTGCTTGTGTCGGTGGGGTCAGGTGGGGTCACGCCGAGTTGACCTTCTGTACGGGGTCACGGCTGAGTCGACGAGAGCCGACCGACCGGCCGGCGGTTTGGTTTGGCAAACCTCGATGTCCCGTCTCTCCTGTGAGAACAACCCCGGTGGTGGAAAAGGCTTGTGATCGGTAGCCGGCCTGTAAACACTAAACCGTTTACAAGCGGCGGCGAGGGAGCTGGACTGGTCTAAGGAGGCATCGTCTGTCACTTTGATGAGTTTATTTTGGTGGAATATTTGTCGGATCATGAATTTATTGAATCGTGTGTGTTTGTGTGTGTGTGTTTACGTTCGGGTTTGTGTGTGTGTGTGTGTGTGTGTGTGTGTGTGTGTGTGTGTGTGTGTGTGTTTATATACATGCATCATGTGTATGCGTGTGTTGTGTGTGTGTGTGTGTGTATATATATGTTCATGCGTGTGTTTATACGTTTGTGTATTGTGTAGGTGTTGGTATACTTGCGTGCTTTATATCCATGCATCATATGTATGTGTGTATAGGTGTGTGTGTGTGTGTGTGTACATTCGTTCCTGTGTGTGTGTACATACGTTCCTGTGTGTGTGTGTGTGTGTGTGTGTGTGTGTGTGTGTGTGTGTGTATACGCCTGCCTCTGTCAGCGCCGGGTCGCTCGGCGTGTGCGGACGCCCTCGTCTGCTTCCCCGTTCTCTTCGGGCTCCGGGACGTTCATTCAGAAGCTGCCGTTGCCATGGCAACCCGCAGCTCGGTCTCCCCGAGTCCTCGCCTCGCTCTGTAATTACTGCCAGTGTGTGTGTGTGTGATGTGTGTGTGTGTGTGTGTGTATGTTTGAGATGTGTGTGTGTGTGTGTGTGTGTGTTTGAGATGTGTGTGTGTGTGTAGTCCTGTGCAAGATATGTGTGTACCTCAGCGTGTGTGTGTGCGTGCGTCTGAGTGTGTACCTCTGTGTGTGTACCTCAGCGTGTGTGTGTGTTTGAGATGTGTGTGTGTTTGAGATGTGTGTGTGTGTGTGTGTGTGTGTGTGTGTGTGTGTGTGTGTAATTGCTTGCATGGTTTTTTCCCTCTTTTTCTCGCTCTGCGTTTGGGTTTCTATAAAAGGATGTCACACCAGGGAAATAATATTAATTCTTGGCGTGCGGCAAACTGTATTTTTTACCCCGTTATTCCAAACCGTCGTGGACTAGCGTGGATTTCTCTCCCCAATAATGCAACAGGGAATTTAGATTTTATGCGATAAATATACGCTGTGTTATTGTGCGCATGTAAATGCTCGACAATACAAATAATGTCGAATGCCTACGGTTCCCGACGGGGGGGAAGCCATTTTGAATCGAGTACAAAATAATCGCCAAATAGAGGCTTAACTCGCCGCGCTGGATTTCATCAGACGTTCCCCCCGATCTCCGCGGTTCCGTTCGCGCACAAGCGGGCTAAATTCATGATTCATGACCCAATACACAAGCCCAGCAGCCCCTCAGCGCGCACACACACACACACACACACACACACACACACACAGACACACACACACACACACACACACACACACACACACGCGGTACACAGTAAATCGTTTCCCCCTCCTCTATTATCGTCACATTTGTCAGCCTAATGTTTTGCGCGGCTCCATGTTCCCGAGTATTCTTCCGGATTAGACAACCACAGTGAATCCATATTTTCTCTTCATTATTTCCTGTTAACTTTGTCCTCTTCCTGGCTGCACATTGCACGGAGAATATTGACCATAATAATAAGAATAAGAATAAGAATAATAATAATAATAATAATAATGATAACGACCAAATGGCTCAGTCGTGTTTTGTTCCCTCGACATTTTCTACGGACGTCATTCAGTCGACTCACACAGAAGCAGGTCGGGGGGCTGCTCGCTCGAGGACCGCGGAATCGAACCCACGACCTTTTGTTTGGGAGTCCAACACGCTATGTAACTCCCCCACCCACCGACCGACCGACCGACCGACCCACCACCACCACCACCATTAATCATTTCTTTAACCGTCTCCAAAAGGGGAAACGTGTATTTAATCCGACACGAATGCAAACGAGAGAGAGAGAGAGAGAGACCTTTTTTAAACCCTCGGCACTTCCTGCTCGAGATTTGCCCTCTCGACACAGTGAGAGCACACCGTCGTGTGTGTGTGGTGTGTGTGTGTGTGTGTGTGTGTGTGTGTGTGTGTGTGTGTGTGTGTGTGGTGTGTGTGTGTGTGTGTGTGTGTGTGTGTGTGTGTGTGCGCGCTGAGGGGCTGCTGGGCTTGTGTATTGGGTCATGAATCATGAATTTAGCCCGCTTGTGCGCGAACGGAACCGCGGAGATCGGGGGGAACGTCTGATGAAATCCAGCGCGGCGAGTTAAGCCTCTATTTGGCTATTATTTTGTACTCGATTCAAAATGGCTTCCCCCCCGTCGGGAACCGTAGGCATTCGACATTATTTGTATTGTCGAGCATTTACATGCGCACAATAACACAGCGTATATTTATCGCATAAAATCTAAATTCCCTGTTGCATTATTGGGGAGAGAAATCCACGCTAGTCCACGACGGTTTGGAATAACGGGGTAAAAAATACAGTTTGCCGCGCGCCAAGAATTAACGAGGGAAGGAATCCGATTTGCGACGTTGCATTAAGAGAATATTAAAGGACTCCTATTATACCAGCAGGTGTGTCCACCTAGAAGTACAGTGCGCTGGATAGATCAGGCTGGACCGTAGCAACCGGTAGGCTGATCTATCCAGCATTACTTCTCGGGTGGACACGCCCCACTTGCGATAAAGCCCCGCCCCCCTCGGCCTCACCTGGACGGCGAGGCCCAGCTTCTTGGTGCGATCCAGGCCCTCGGGGGTCCAGGGGGCGGGCTCCAGGTCGTCTCGTCTCAGCAGGTAGCGCCACACCAGGAAGCCACACTTGCCGATCTCCGGCCAGTACTTCACCACCTGGTGGGAGCGGAACAATACGCCGATGTTATTTTCTCATCATTATTATTATTATTATTTTGAAAAGCAAGTGCATCAAAAAACGAGAACTTCCCCGACTCTCTTATTTAGAACTAGTTTCTGATTGTTATCGTCTCAACCCACGGAGCTCTGAATGCACTTAGAGCTCCAGCAGGCTGCAGTTCACTTCCCGGGCTGAAGGGGTCAGTAATGAGAAGGAATCCGTGATTCTTACACATAGCACCTTTAAATACTGTACTCTTTCAAACACCTTGTGACGACCGTAGCCAAGCACAGTATGTTGTCCACCACAGTACGGTGTAGTGTATATATATATATATATATAAGACGTGGTACCCTGGTCCACAGCAGTACGGTGTAGTATATATAATATATATCTCAGCGTGGTACCTTGTAGATGCCGTCGTAGCGGTTGCCTTCCTCCGGGGCGTACTTGCTGATGCGTCGGCCCTTGGAGCTCCGCACCACGCGCACCGGCTTGCCCTCCCGCCAGTTCCGCGACTCGGCGCCGTCCTTGTCGTTGAGCGGCGCGTCGCAGTTCAGCGCCAACGCCCTGGCGACGACGACGACGGCGAGGTTCCGGAATGGTCCGTTAAGAGAGGATTTCTAGTTAGCGTTGTTCAGCATATTGTGTGTTCTTAGACGTTGGTAATGCACTAGGAATGTCTCTTATGCCCTTATCTCAGCTATTATGCAGACAACCTCGCAATTATGAAACTCGTTCTATTAGCCTTGCAACTATGAATGCTTGAAACCTGCTCTATTCCTATGTTTTGTGTTGGATGTGTTGATGTGTTGATGTGTGGATGTGTTGATGTGTGGATGTGTGGTTGTGTTGATGTGTTGATGTGTTGATGTGTGGTTGTGTGGATGTGTTGATGTGTTGATGTGTTGATGTGTGGATGTGTTGATGTGTGGATGTGTTGATGTGTTGATGTGTTGATGTGTGGATGTGTTGATGTGTTGATGTGTGGATGTGTTGATGTGTGGATGTGTGGATGTGTGGATGTGTTGATGTGTTGATGTGTGGATGTGTTGATGTGTTGATGTGTGGATGTGTGGATGTTCTATTAGTTGCAATGAACGCTTGAGACGCGTGAACACATGAATCAGGCCCCTTGTGTTACACTGAAGGCCAACGTTCGCTCGAAGCTGTATTTGCGTTGGCCTCTGGATTTTGTCATTAAAGGGAGTGGTGTAGAACTTTCAGAAACGAGGCATCGCTGCCAAACGGCGCCAGCGGTGGCTGCTGCTATTGTTAGCCGTCGCTGCTACTAGTCGCCAAGTGTAATATTTGTGATGATAAAACGCCAGTTTTCGTGGCTCTTTATGAAACGCTGCACCGAAACGAAAATGCTGCATTTTCTTTGGCTTTACGGATGAGATGATCAAGACGGACGGGAAGGAGAGAGAGAGGGGATGAAAAGGCCCACATCCATCTATTTTTATATATTTTATTTA